>JAOXYF010000010.1:12000484-12019202 GCA_028565775.1 Sternarchorhynchus goeldii
ATATTCCCTCTCACCCTTCCTTTCTCGGTTCCTCTAACAGAGGCCTGGGAGCTTGAGGGTCCTGTGTAGTATCCTTGCTGTTCCCAGGACTGCACTCTTCTGGACAGAGATCTTGGGTGTTGTTCCTGGGATCTGTTGGAGCCACTCCTCAGTTTGGTGGTCACAGCCCCTAGTCCTCCTATTACCATCAGAACCACTGTTGCCTTTACCTTCCACACCTTTTCCAGCTCTTCTTTCAGCCCTTGATATTTTTCGAGCTTCTGGTGTTCCTTGTGCCTGATGTTGATATCCCATGGGATTGCCACATCTATCACTACAGCCCTTTTCTGCTGTTTGTCCATCACCACAATGTCCAGTTGGTTAGCCATTACCATTTTATCAGTTTGTATCTGGAAGTCTCACAGAATCTTAGCTTGGTTGTTCTCCACCACTTTCAGGGGAGTGTCTCACTTTGACCTTGGGACTTCCAGCTCATATTTGGCACAGATGTTTCTGTATATTATGCCAGCCACTGGGTTATGTTGTCCCATGTATGCTCTACCTGCCAGCATCTTGCACCCCCCTATTATGTGCTGGATTGTCTCAGGGTCATCCTTCCACAGTCTGCATCTGGGGTCCTTTCTGATGTTGTAGATCCCAGCCTCTATTGATCCTGTACTGAGAGCTTGTTCCTGTGCTGCCATGATTAGTGCCTCTGTGCTGCCTTTCAGTCCAGATTTTTCCAGCTAGTGGTAGGACTTTTTGATATCAGCCACTTCCATTATTTGCCATGTAGGGATGTATGCTTAGTGTACAACCTTAAAGTGCTGGATTTGGGGTGAAACCCTCCGTGCATTGTGAGGACTTTGCTTGTCTTTTATGTCAGTGGCTTCTATTTCCACCTTTGGCCAGGATATTATACCACCTGGGTATCGGATGACTGGTAGAGCTTAGGTGTTGATATTCTGGATCTTGTTCTTACCATTTAGCTGGCTTCTAAAGACTTGCCTCACTCTTTGGAGGTATTTGGCTGTGGCTGCTTTTCTGGTGGCCTCTTCATGATTTCCATTTGCTTGTGGGATGCTTGTTGCTGCCCTTAACATCTGCAATGTTGCCTTCTGGTAGTTCAATCCCCTCAGTTCTGGCTATCTTTCCACTCCTTGCAACCATCCAAGCACACTTTTCTAGTTTGAATGATATTCTAGTATCGCTACTATATATCCTAGTGAGATGGATCAGTGAGTTGATGTCGTTCACTTCTGGCAAACAGCTTTATGTGACTACAGGCTTGAAGTTGGCCTCAAGGGTTGTCTTCCACAGCCCCAATGAGTTTCAATGAATGTCCTAAGAGATCTGTTGATGTTATACAGACTCAAGCACTCTAGTATCCATGTGTGGGGCATTGAATCACAGACTTTTCTGTAGTCAATCCAGGTGGCGCTCAGGTTGGTCTGTCTGGTCCTACAGTCTTGGGTGACTGTCTTTGCAGCAATGCCTGACAGGAGCTTCCATGTTGTTGAGAGGCAGGTTATTGGTCCTGTCTGGGGGTCCTTCAAAATTAGGACTGTCCTACCTTCAGTTAGTGATTCAAGGTGGGTTCCGTTGGTTAGCAGCTGGCTCATTTGTGCTGCTAGGCGCTCATGGAGTGCAGTTAGCTACTTCAGTCAGTAGGTGTGCACCATGTCAGGGCCTGGGGATGTCTAGTTTTTCATTCTTGAAGCCTTTTCTTGGACAGCTGATAGGGTGATGGTTGCTGGATCTTTTTCAGGCAGGTTACTGCATTCTGTTCTCAGGTCTAGTGTATATATATATATATATATATATAAAATAATTAACAAATTAACTTAGATTCAACTCTCTATATCTCTAGACTCTCCTGAGTTGTACCAAATCTAATTTCTTATGATGGTCATTATGAGAAGGTAGGATGTGCAGCTAGTACATGCTGCTGCTGTACAGTCTAAGCACAAAGTGCAAGTGGTGCTGTCAGATGAGGCTTCAGAATGCCTTAGAATTTTAGCCATCTTTTCCACCAGAATAAGCACTTGGGCCTCATGGCAGAAAGTTGCCACCTGGAAAGATACAATGGTTACCACAATTTTTCACACTGAATTTTGATTTCAGTTGCTGCTGCCTTAACCAGTGAATTAGCATTTTCATGCCAAATCTTATTTGCATTTCATAATGTGCAATGTGGTCAAATTATAATGGTAATTTCAGTAAATGATTCAAGTAAACAAAATAACCCTCATACTTATGAGGGAAGATGGAAATAGAAGATTTTTTTAATTAGTTTTGTGGTTGTACTGTTCTAGATAGATCTGCTGACATTTAGAAAGGAATTTTTTAGTTTGAATTCACTGTGGGGAGTGCGTTAAGTGTCCAATAGTGTTCTGATCTAAAGTGGTAAGACATGCAGCTGAGCAGCATTGGGGACTAGCACGCCTGTAATTCTTTTAGAGATGTATTCTGAAACGCCTGCTGTGCTCACTGCTGTCTCATCATGTCCTAAGATGACATATTTGTAGACACACTGTGACAGAACTTATCTCAGGATGTTCCCATCAGCCTAAGAATCTGGGTTCTGCCAGCAGCACTCCTATAATATGGTTGTCATTGTTTCTCCGTTCCTGTTTGGAACCTTCGTTCTCTGCTCTGGTTCCACCATCCCACTTTGGTCCCACCTCGACTCTTTTGTTGTTTCTGTGTGTAATTGATAAACCACCCCTGTTTGTGCACATGTAGTCCATGTTTCTTAACATAGGTTGCATCCTCACCACTTCCATCTATCCTGACCAAGCTTGGAAGCCCAACAAATTACTGTTACTACTGAATGTTACTGTGATGTTAATGATTTTAATATATGTGCAAGTCAGAGCCTGTGAAAGTTCCTGTATGAAACAGCCTACATCTATACTTCACATGGAATCTGTGACCAAGGTTTAACCCCATTCATTGTGGTAGGAGATTAAAGCAGATCCAGAAATTCAGAATCTCCCCAGTAAACCTAAATCTTTGCATTTTTCTGGGTAGGGAACTGCATGCCAATTAAGTAATGAATGAATTGACTATAATTCTAATCCTACTTGTGGTTTAATTAGTGCAGATGCCTGCCACTCAAAAGCCCAATTCAGCTTCTGTGATATGTTAGCCACAGATACTCAGAGAAATCAGAGATAACACTCCAACCAGGAATTCAGCCAAGTCATACACCAACTATTCTGTTCCAGCCCAGAGCATTAGGCAGTTTGTAGAGTCGTAATATTAATCTTAATTAGCATGGCTGTAGTCCAAATGGCCAACCAGAAGCAGCCAGTGATGCACCAGCTGACTGGAATTGTTTGTGATTGGATGAAAAATATGTGATATTTGAATATCCCCAGCCATATAAGCAGAGTTGTTAGTTGTTGGCTTGTCCTATGAACCATAGCAGTGTGGGAGTCAGACACAATGAAGTGTAATGCATACACAAACCAAACAGGCACAAGGTCACACCACAATATCATCAAAGGGCGTGGATGGCCTGATGCAGAGCACTCTGAATAATGAGCACACTTCCTTTTATGGAGGTTTCACCTCATCTTTGCTTTGACACAGAGAGAGCAGAATGCTATCAGCCTAAACCCACCTTCAGCTAGGAGAGGAGGAATAAATGAGATGACATCTACATGAGAGAGGAAGAGAGAATTCAGTGAAGGCAGAAAAAACAAATTTTTTTGAGCTTCCGGTATCTCCAAGCTCCATGATACACAAAGGCTTGGCACTTATATTTTTGGTATGGGAAAGGTCCACTGTCTATGCAAAAATAATTAAAAAAGAGCAACAAATTGCTGGGTACAGTACATACTTGGTGAATGAAAAGTCACATTTCATGTGATAGGTTGAAACCCCTCTTTTTATAATCTAATGTTGCTCCATCTCATATTGGACTGATTGGATCTGGAGGCAGCTATATTGTGTGCACTTACAGAGAGACGTTTAAGACAGGTGATCATGTACAGAAGTGAATCTTCACTGATAAGTACTTTTCTACACAAAAAAGGAATTATAGATAAGATGTAATGGCAGTAGAGGTTGTACCAAGTGGGATAACGGACAAGTCCACTTATCCTGAACGTAGAGCCTATCATTAAAAAAAGCTGGAATGCGCTTGGAAGCTTTTTTTAATCACACTCATGCAAAAAAGAATGTGTCTTGCTGGACTGTGGGCCATTTATGATTGCTGTGGCAATCTCTCCCTGAATGGCCCATCAATTACTGCTTCATCGGAACACTTTTAAACCACAGTTCTCTTACTGCATGCTTTTACCTGCCAAGCTGTACCAAGCTTCTTTTGTTTGTTTGGAAGACAGGGGGATGCTGGGATGTTTATATTCCCTGAAAACTTGAAGCTACACTGAAGCTGCCTTAACTTGGGATAACAGTGGTTCATTCATCCTGTAGTGGAGGAACCAGTCACCTGTTCTCTCTGACATCATTACCGGAACACTGATGAGAGTGATCTTTGGTATGAGAGAGAGATGCAGAAAGAGAAGGAATTTTTTGTTTTGTAAGCATGCAAGTGAGATAGTAGTGTATGTTAGAATTGGTGATCATTCACATACTTCTTCTCCATACAGTTTGGTACTTGAAAATCAGTACAGTCTGAGATCAAGAATATGGTATTAACCAGTCTTTAAAGACTTAATATCAATTTTTTTTAAGAATTAAAAAAATAATGTTGATGCTCTCTGTACTCAGGGCCATCAGAGAGGGAAGTGATTTGGAGCAAACGGTGTTGGACACTTTGACCTAGCTGAAACAAAGTGGCCCCTGTCCAACACAGGCAACAAGCATTTGAGGTTCATGGTGTACCAGCCTGCCAATGGCAAGGACTGAACAAAAGTCAAAGTGACATTTTATCTGACAACGGCTCCTGGGGTAGGAAGAGGTGCTGCAGAACTGTCAGGCTGATTTCTGGGAGATGGAGAGGGGAGGATAGGCAAACAAACATGGGCCTTGCCGCTGCCTCTCATCGGCAGACAGAAGAAGCAGAGCGTCATCTGCTCCAGTGGGATTGCAGGAAACTAAAGATGAAACAGAAAGAGAGAGCTAACCTTTTTTTTCTAGGAGAATAGAGCAGATAGATTAAAAGAGAACAGTAAAGTGAGAATAGAAAATAAAAAAAGAGGGGAATCACCTTTGCGGCTATTCACGATTGCCAACAGAAACAGGACTACAATACCAATCACGCCCCAGAGCAATGAAACATTCACATGGTGTTCTTTACTAGTACGCTCATAGTTGCAGGAGAGTTTTCTGCTGAAATGTGATGCCATAGCCTGCAACCTTTATACTGAGCAGAGGAAGGCAGGCAGTTGTACTTTGATCTAAAGATATCAGCTGACAAATGGGCTCTTCCATTGGATTTCAGTAAAGCTCATATTTCATGTCTTTATGTACAGAGTTATTGGAAACCGCTAAAAGAATCATGCTGTCTTTGATTTTGAGCTATTACAGAGCAATTCTGAATATTGCACATTGATGAGATGGTAAGTAGGAATGTGATTAACATCTGGCTTTAGTCTGCCTGTACTCCCATTTTTTCCCTACAAATGACCCAGGTTGGCCATTAAACCTCAGCTCACACTTTCTGTAAAGTGTACATAATGAAAATCAGAATAAGTCACTAATTCCATTACCTAGCAAGAATTGTGAACTACTGTATGACAGTGATTGATGCATTTGACATTGTGCAGCTGTTTGCACAATGCATTCATTAATGTATCGCTGTAATGCCATGCCTCTTCTTCTTCCGGACCGCCTCAAACTCATCCGTCTTATTCGTCCAGATTAAGAGCTCAGGAGGTTAGCCTGGAGCTATATGTTAAGCTCAAGTTCAGGCCCTGGGAGGCAGTGTTGAAATCCCCAGCTCAGCAGCACAAGCTGAACCTCTTGAAGAGCTCCATCGAATTCATGCAGAGAAGGCAGCGCATCCCATGTAGATCCCCTCCTAAGCCACAAGGGTCCAGCCTGCTAAGATGCATGCTTTGACTTACTGTTTGCAAGGGTATCAGTGGCTTACAGTGATGTGGCTCATTATAATGAGCGTCTCTCATCAATCCATGCCCTCATTCCTCCCGTTTAGCGAGAAGGCCAGGCTTGAGGTAGTTCCCCGAGTGGCTGACTGTTTGTAGTAGTGCTGAGTATACCCATGTGTTTATAGTAGTGCAGAGTATGCCCATGTGTTTATAGTAATGCTGAATATGCCCATGTGTTTATAGTAGTGCTGAGTATGCCCATGCGTTTATAGTAATGCTGAGTATGCCCATGCGTTTATAGTAGTGCTGAGTGTGCCCATGTGTTTATAGTAGTGCTGAGTATGCCCATGTGTTTATTGTAGTGCTGAGTATGCCCATGTGTTTATAGTAATGCTGAGTATGCCCATGTGTTTATAATAGTGCTGAGTATGCCCATGTACATGTGAGACAAATGATGAGGAGATGCACTGTAATGACAAGAAGGCACTTGAAACTTTAGTTAATTGCATAGGTGTTGAGCAGTGAGTGACAGTTCTTGTGTGAGAGGAGATTTGCTTTGTGTAATGAGTCGCAATGGTTGAAGGAAGGCTGCAAACGGCTGTGCCATTAATAGTGAATGATTAATTTGAGAAGCATTGCTTATGGATCGCTGCTCCTTGTTAGAAAGCACTACCGTCAGTTTGACTTGACGGAGGTATGTTTGGCAACCTGAGGATTAGGAGGGAGGAACAGTGTGTGTGTGTGTTTGTGTAAATGAGAGAGAGAGAGAGAACATGAATGTGTTTCTAAACTGTGCCAGAGGTGAGAGCCGGTAGCACTGCTAGGAAACTAATTGAAATGAGAGGCGATGTGCAAGTCTTCGCCAACATCGCCGAGCCATTCGTCAGGGTGACATCACTGCACTCACAGCCCATCCATCTCCTGGCTGTGGCCCGAGCATACACTCCTCCCCATGATTAATATCCACGCTACCTCACGGAACGCCACCAATCCTGGACCCTTCACACACACACACACTGGGAGGCAGCCACTGCCTTCCCTTCTAATCTGCTCCGCAGGTGCCCTGCACAGTATCAGCTCTCCCTCGCACTGCACTTCTGGCCCCCTGCAGGAAAGTGTGGGCTTGGAGCGCAAGCGAGCCTGTACTCCATGCTTTGGGCATGCCTTAGGCCAGTGGTTCAGCAAGGGGGACACTGCAGGTTTCAGAGCCTCGAAATGCAGTTGCTGTTCTGAGAATGCAGATAGCTTTGGTTAAGGTCGTTGCAGACTCTGTTGGCCTTTTTTAAATAACTGCATGCAGATCATTAAAGAAAGACGGCCTAAATAGGGTGGATAAAAAAGTGTAAATAAGGTTTCATAAAACAAGGCAGGCTGGCCAAGCCAAGAGGAGTGGCATGCTAAGTTGCCGTAGAAACTTCATAGAGGTGAGGGTACGGCCGAAGCTCCTCATTACCATGGAGAAAGACTGGCTGCTGCCTGAGATCCAGGGCGAGGCCGACTTTGAAGTCGGTCTAGATTACGACCTTATTTGTCTATTCCCTTCACTGTATTTGCTTTGATAAGCCCTCATCTCTGACTTGCACAAATATTTGCATTTATGCCGTTCTACCTGAGCTGCCTCAGAGCCAGGCATTCAGTGGCATGCAAAGCTTCTACTCAGATTGAAAGCCTTTCGCTGTCTTTGAGTGCCTGCCTAAATCCCCAACATGCAGTAAACGCCCACCCACCCCTGCCCAGCACCACAACACTTCACATTGTGTGTGATTGATTGGATTGTATTCCATTAGAAAGGGGCACATTCCATGCAAGCTGCTCTTTTTTGGTTCCAGCAGTTTCTGGACCCAGGCTCAGGACGCCCAGAGACAAAGAGGACAGGTCATGTAATCAGATTAAGAGCTAATGTAGCAGGCGGCAAGGACCAGCAATTTTCTCCTATACACACACACTCATGCATGCGCACACACGCACACACACACACCCCAAAGCCCTTTCATCCTGATGTTACTCCACTGCTCTCCACATGCGTCCACAGAAAGAAATTTACTTTTACTGGCGACTGATTTCTAGTGTAGTTTATCTTTTATTGATGGTAAGGCTGGTCTGTTGACTGGTCTGACTCCATGCTGACTAGTAGTCTGAACTATATTCTATGTATGGATTGTGTTAGGTATATGTAGTAGATTGCAGTTGAACTTATTTGAAGTTCATTGTACATAAGAAGGATAAGATGATATTTTGAACATAGATTAAGTGGGGCTGAACATTTTGGCTTTAGTGAGTTTAAAGATTGCAGGTCTCAAAAGGCAGTTCAAAACCAATTAAGAAGTGTCTACTGGCCTGAGATTGTACAATATATGACTTGTCATATAATGTGTTAAGTTTCCCAGTGATTTCAGAGGTTGGACAGTGCATCTATTATGAATACAGATCTTCATGCCTCTATTATGAATACAGATCTTAATGCCTGAACTGTGCAGGCAGATTGAAGTTGAAACAAACAAGTTGAAACAAACAAGACTAAACTGCCACATATGTAGATCATCCCAACCATCTGATGACAGACTTGCTACATACTTGATCATACACAAAGTCTCACTGTTCTTCTCATTCCTAATGTGTCAACATATGTATCGCATTTTCCAAATTTACAGTCATGGCTTCTTCATTTTTTCCCTGCCCTATCAAACACGAATGGGAGGTGAAGGGATTCAGTGTTTAAAGAGTCACAAAAAGGCAACACTCTCCATTCTCAACTCCCCGGCCACATTATTGAGCGGCCAGTGGGGGAGTCGCTGAGGAACTGTATGGTGATATAAATGGCAGTCCCCTTCCCTCACTCGCATGCTCTCCTCCCCTGCCTGACTCCTTTCTTGTCAGCCCTCGTATTTTTCAGAATGTGGCACTTTTCTGACAGGAACCGAGAGTTAGAGGAGTGAGGGGGGTGGGGGAAGATAGTGTGTGGGAATAGTGAATAGCTCCCTCGGGGTGGAGGGGTGTGCCTGGGGGGGGTTCTGAGAGAAGAGCTGAGACACTGCTTCTTTATGTGGATGTTTGGAGGGTGGCCGTCTACCTCCTCCCTCGGCATCCACACCCCAGAATCTTCCATTCAGGCACTGGGGAGCGAAGGCTTTGGGGGATGGGAGTGCTGGCTCTTCTTTGTCACGCTGGGAGGGAGGGAGAATTTTTGTGAGCCTGTCAAGGCCGGGATTGTGTGGCCCTTTTTCCCTCTAGCTAGGACGCTGGGAGGGGTGGAGAGCTGGAGTGGTGGACAGTTGGGACACACAGACAGCCTTGTTAGTGAAGCCCCCACAGTGAGGGCAAGAGAGAGAGAGAGAGGAGGGGGAGAGACTGGCGGTGGCCCAGGCCTGAGCCTTTATTGCATCATCATTCGCAGCCTCCTCCCCTTCCTCTTTTCCTCCCTACTTGCTTGAGCTCCTATTCAAATTTCTGAGTGAGCTCAATGATAATAGCCCCCCCCCCCTTCAGCTTTATTACACAACTATGCTGTCTGAGGGACAGGGAGATACATTTAAGTACTGTCCATTAAAAATGCCTCATTCAGATTTTGACTCTATTTATGTACCACTACTGTTTCGTTAATGATCAATATCACATAGTGGTGAAAGAGAAACTTTTTTTTTATACATATAAATGTAAGACCATCATTCAGTCCAATTTCACTCAGTTCAATTGCATTTTCTAAAAAATATTTTTTTTTTCCATGTCTGACATCTTAGTGGAAGTGCTCAGTGAAATCTTACGTCTATTTGCAACTCTAATGCCCTTGATTGGTCAGCAGCCATAAAATTACAGAGCAACTTATGTTTTGTTGCACAACCCATTTTGTGATGTTAGTACAAGGACCTCCATTAGAGGGGGTGTAGACAGACTGCACGGATCGATCGATGGAGCATCCAAGTAAAACCCAGGACAAATTCCTAGTGACTAGTGATCGTCACTTCACTTCATCTATATACTGTCACTGCTGATACTTACTGTAAGCAAAAGATGTGTAGACCTTATTAGCTTTTATAGTCTTACAGTGTTTTGAAGCTTTTCATGATTTTAGGGATTGTCATTTCATGCATCCATGCAAATATGAAGTAATGGATAGAACGTACTATTTATTGGAGATCCTCCTCAGCACCAGAGTGCTGTCATGTCAGTTGAAGTCTGTAGCGTTTCAAGCTGTTTTCCCATTGCAGATGAGAAATTTTCCATGTGCTGTTCTAGAGGCACAGAGTTGACACACAGTGATCATCCGTAATCAGTATATGCATATTCACAATCATAACATTGTAAGAGCAAGACATATTCATATATTCAAAGCGGACAGGAAGGAAGGCTTTCAGGTGACTTGTCTGGGTGACGGTGTAAAAAGAACCAGAAATGGCCCCGTTTTGAATACGGGAGATTGCTGCAATAATGCTGATCTTTAAACAGCATCTTGTTTCTGTGTCTCAGAAGCTGTGCTGTCACTACTGACAGATTCTTTATTTTTACTGACATATTATTGCTTCAGAAGTAATTCACTATACTCAAATAACACCCTAGCCACATTCTCACTAGAATACATTAATTCAATAGAACTTGATCAAAACTATCAATAGCAGTGCCTAAAAATAAAATGTTATTTGTATTGTATTATTAACAACCAAATGTGTGATAATAATAAGAGTATAATCACAGTGCTATTGTTTCATTACTTATGATGAAAGTAATATTGTTATATAATGCATCACTTATGTAATGTGTTGTACACAATACTGCACATCTGCTCATCATATATTTATATGCTGACTGATCCTCATACAGTATATTGCTGTTGCTTGGGGTACTAAATGAGTACCACAGCTTTACATAGCAGCCATCATGCCACATCTTAATTGCTTCCTCACTGCCACCTTTGCAATTAAATCACAACCCTAAGCTATGTAGCATTTATTTTGAAATGTATCCTCTACGTTGTTAGACAGGGTCTTTTATAATGTATTTAAATCTTAGTTTTGAGAGTTTGTGACCATCCTGCATTGATGGATAAATATCCAGTATCTTTGCACTGTATCACTAAAGTTTTTTGGGGGTGTGTGTGTCTTCATAAATGTTCATGTCCTGATGAACTTCCCTGTCAGGACCATGTTGCTGTTTTACATGGATTTTTTTTTTAACCTGAAAAGGCAAATCATGTCTTTTTGTTACTGAAGTTAAAGTTAAAGGTTAGCTTCAGAAAACATTTATTAAATATATGATGCCTGTGACATTTGAATGACCAATGTGGATTATTATAAGACAATGATTTATTGTATGTATGATTTATTGTATATATCGTCTATTTAGGAACACACTTGACCCTCCTGCTGCATTGGAAATATTAATACTATAGTATCACTGTACTACTGTAGTATCACTGTAAGTGTGTTATTTTTATGCACTTTATGAATCCATCTTTTTTTATTTGTTTACAGCAATGGATAATGTATGTTGTGCTCTCAAGCAAGAATAGGATGGTTCAATAGAAGAAGTATATGTGGAAATACTTTGCATGTTATGAAGATGTGTGAGCTGTTTTGAAACATGCACTTTTCTGTGCAGATAATATCCTTCATATTTCTGTGTATGCAGGTGAATGAGACTTTGGCCGCAAGCTAAGCTTAATGCTCACCGTAAGTGTGATGGAATCACAGAAGAAGTACATTAGCTGCTTCTCTCACCCCATATCCAAGAGAACTGTGATGTGGAGACCTGCCACATTCTTGCAAAACACGAGGGGTTTGATGAGAACAGTGCATGCCTTTGTGCACACATACGTGTGAGTGTCCATGTACTGCATTACTATGCAAGCTCCAGATATAGATTTTGGCTGTGGCTTGTTCTCGGGTGCAAATACATTTACTACCACCTTCTCTGGAGCAACCTCTAGGTGCTCTGGCAATCTCAGGAATCTCTGAATGAGACCAACTGTTGGTCTATTTGCCCTGTCCTCTCTTCCCTCAGCAGTTGACCTTCTGATTACACAATTGTTCGTTCAACAACCACAATTATTGATCAGCAGCAAATTTATTTTATCCCAATTCACATACTCTTCTGTATGACCTTATTTGGTGTCTCTTCGACTCCTGGTTTGTCTAACAAGCTCCCTAGAGATGGCCGGATAAGAACTAGGGGTGAGATTAAAGATTTGTGCTCCTGCCGTGGAAACAAATACCAGAGGAGAGAAAATGGCATTTTTACGCAAATTTTGAGGGTAATTCATTTCAAGTGAGGCAGAAAAGTAGCATGAAAAATCCACAACAGTAAAATGTCTGACAATGCCCTTGAGAAGTGCAGAGATGTAACTTTTTTACCATTTTTAAAAATGTTAGCAAATTCTTTCCGTGCTGGAAGAAGGGTTTTTAAAAAGTGAGCTCTATTTGATATGATAATAAATTTCATGCTCTTTAATTGATTTGCTCCTGATAAAAACTTTGTAAAAATGGATCTAGAGAGAAAAGGATGGCAAGCTTACTTCTCCTCTCCCCTCCTTCCCTCCTCTCCTCCTCTTCCCTCCTCTCCTGAATGGAAGAGCTTAACCTCTCTGTTTTGTACCCATGTCTCCTTAGTCTGAAAGGGGAACATTCCGGGCTTGTCCAAGCTGTCCATTCTGCACATTGTGTTAGTGTGCTTGACAGACATTGAGCCTGCAGTGGAGAACAGAGACAGAGTGCATTTGAACTGTGAAACTGATTCATATTACTCATCATTCATGCATCCCTGGCCTGTGGAGACACACACACACACACACTCCATCTCTGGTAGACATGTTAACACTGGCCCTACAATTTGAAGCCTTCCCCCAAGAGATGCTTTCTTGTCAAAGCTAACCATCCTGTGTCAGTGTGGTGAAAGGAGCAATTCAGGTAAAACAGTTGACCTCCATGTATTATGAAATAAATTTCCTCTTCACCTGCATTAATAAGGACTCTCCAGGGAAGTGACATGCAGATCAGTACTGCTGTACATGTGACTTGGTATTCATCCTCCTTCAGAGAGGCTATGTGTAGAGCCTTGCTTTCATACACCCTGTATACCATTTGTTTCAGAACCAAAAAATGGATGTTGGTTTTCTTTTATCAGGGCAAATGTTGTATTTCCAAACCTGCTCTCAGGTTCTCAGCTCAAAAACCGACGGGTTCTTATGTTCCTTATCTTCCACGTTGACTGTTTAAATGGAGATACCCTGATGGGCAGCTACTTTTTTCCTATCCAGGACTCTATTTACAGTTATGACAGGCCTAAATAAAAAATATATATATAAGCACATTATTTTTAATTATAATTTTCCTTATTGGTTGTTCTTAAATGCAACATAAATACTTTAGTATGAGCCATTCCTTGTATTTAATATATCAGGTTTCAGCAGTGTTCTTTCATTGGCCATGGCTGTAAGTCACTGGGAAGTCTTATTTAAGTGTTATTTAACTTATTTCTCAGGGTCACTTCCATTTTACTGCATCCACAGGAGGGAAATTCGAGGACATCCAAGATTGCGCTTACTTTAAAATTCCCCATAAAAAATCCAATTCCTGAAGACTACTTGTAGTTTTTCCCAAGGCCTCTGAGTGAACGACTCATGTTCTTCTGTTCCAGGGTTCCTGAGCACGGGTGACCAGGCCGCCAAAGGAAACTACGGGCTGTTGGACCAGATCCAGGCCTTGCGTTGGATCAGCGAAAACATTGGCTACTTTGGCGGTGATTCCAACCGTATCACGGTTTTTGGATCAGGAATCGGTGCCTCCTGCGTGAGCCTCCTTACTCTGTCCCATCATTCAGAAGGTAAAAGAACATGTTGGCACTCTGAGAAAACCTGACATGCCTAACGTAAACACAGATTTATATCACTGTCAATTTTCCATGTGAATTAACGAGCAGAAGGAAACAGGATACAACATTGACAAAGTCAATTTTTAGCATTACCATTTGTTAGTGTGCCCCTGCATGCTGTGTTATAGGAAATTGTGTTCGCTTCCTCGACATACTGTTCGTTAAAGTTATTTAACAGGTGAGCAATAAATTCATAATGGGTTAGGTTAAAGGCACGCATGCTCAGATGTGCTGTTTTTCAACATGCTGACAGTTGCCTGTTTGCAATTCAGTGTAAAGCGACTGCCAAAGTGCTTTTAACCAAAGCCAACAATGATGAACCTTCCGCTGGCCACAATTTTCGAGCAGACTGTGAAAATTAACACGCGTTGTTATGTATTTATGCAGCTATAAAGTGATGGCAGTTCTTTACCACCCTTACCCATGTCGTAGATTTCATCACAGCAATCTGAAAGCTTCTTTGTGCCTAATGTAAGTCTGTGGAATATGCATTTGGAGGTATGTTAACTGGATGCATGCTCAGATTTGCCTAGTTGCCACTGAATTGTGAAACATTGCTTCAGAATAAAACTTCAGTTTAGCTGTGAGTTGGTAATTAGAACTCATTATATTATGTACTAAAGTAGAATAAGCTGTTGTGAAGAAAAGCTTGTGATCTGGTTGGATGTCTGCATGAATGGCTCCTATCAAAAGTATGTGAAGCTTTAAAAATAAAACATTTCTTAGAGTTAAGTTTTCTGATGATTTTGGAAATGATAGACTTTAAGAATGAACATAAAATGTCCATGATAAAGACTTTATTGTAGATCAGCTTAATTTAATCTTTTAGCAGGGAAAATGTTCAGTTTACAAAGTTTTACAAATTTTGTGTGATTAAAAATTAACATAAACAAAACAAGGTCTTGCCATGAACATAAATGAATCTTTGTTGAATCACTTGGACAGAACAAAAAAGCAAAAAGTCAAAAAAAAGAAACAGGGAGAAATTTACTATTGGACAACTTATCTTTTTAGAGCAAATAAAAATATTTTGCCTTGATAAATAGGTTTAAATATAATTTCATTTTTAAGATCACATGAGTCTTCGGGAAGTCTTAAGTGGTCATTCATGACTTCCTGTTTAACTATAAATAGGAGGCAGCACACAGACCAAACGCCCTTAGTCATTAATCAACATAGGGAAGTTCAGACAATACACAAATGAAATGAGACAAGGTTGCTGACCTTCATAAATCAGGCAATGAGTATTAAAGTAGCATCACACCACCCATCTCCACTATTAGGCCAAAATGACTGGAGCTGCCATGAATGCGCCTGGAAGAAAATGTATGCCTTTTGCCCCCACTACCAGTGTTCTCTGTGCAAAACTTTCGAGTTGGACCACAGTTTGACAGCTTTAGAAGTTGGCTAATTCAGAGGTCATCGAGTCTCCAAAATTACAAGCAGACTTACCTCTGCCAACAAACTATTTAGAAGATATGCCAAAAGAAAGTCTCAGAACTGCTAAACATTTTACTGTATTCACTAAACATCACTGATTAGTATGAATTTGATGGACTGATTGGACAAAAACAGATCTGTCTGATATTGAACAGTAGCAGTGGCTTTGGAGTGGTTATACAGAAAAGAGACAGTTTCCTGGGGGAAGTATGGTAGTGGATACATGGTGCATTGGGGTTGTTGTTCTTCCAAATGGCCTGGGGTGGGGTTAGCACACACATCATCATGACCTATATAGCAGGACAACAATTCAAAGCAAACTGCAGAATTCAAATATGAAAAAATACGCTTTTAACAGAATCAGAATTTGTAGCAGTCACGCTAGGCCCGTAAATCTTAATGAAATTCTGTAGAATGAGCTGATGAGGACAGTCTGAAGGACTCTGAAGGATATAGATAGATGACCGCATTAAAGAGCTCAAATTCCTTTACGTGTATTATCCCACCTCATCCAGTATTATCAGAGAAGATATACTCTTGTTATACTGGCAAAGGGAAAGTTAAAAAAGTACATGTTTTATTTATTCATGTTTTATTTCCTTGAATTTTACCTCACAAAAGGTTAGATTTCTCCCACACCTACATTGTAAGATCAAGCTGACAAGACTTTTATTCATAGCCTTTTTTGATTATTTTTACCAAGGGTGCCAATAATTTTAGCAGGCACTGTTAAAGCTGGGGACTGTACAATTTATAACAAGTGTACAATTTAGATTTGTGCAAAAGCAGGGGGTTGTAACAGTGAAAGCTCCTATAAGTCTATAAAGCATTTTTAAACAAGCCCTGGTGTTCGGGCATTGGTGCTTGTTCATATAACTAGCACTTGACCTTGTATCAAGTGATTTGCCAGCAGCTATTGTAAAGACAGCCAACGTAATTTCCACTCTCTTTGCATGAGCTGAAATTTGTGGCTGGATTTTCTCTATTAAGAGATCTCAGAGGCTTGAGATGAGGTCAGTTTGTTTAGTTTCATGTTGCTTCCTGTAAGGGGGATTGGCACATTCCTCCTCTCCAATTTTGCATCAAATTGTCACTGATTGCCTAAGATTTCTTCAGATGAATGATGTCCAGATTTGGATTTTTTTTAGCCATGCATGCATTTTTTTTATCCATACCCCATAATGCCACGCTTCACGTAGCATGTTATTATACCGCCACATCAACCAGCTCGCTCTCTTTGCAGTAAATTGGATATTACTGATGCTGATATTTCCCCTGAATAGAAATGTATGCCCTACTTGGCTTGATGAGATTAAAAAAAGAAGGGCCTTATAAAGTTGTGAGATCCTTGGAAATTGAAACAGGAAGCCTTCTATCGTGAAAAGGAGCTCTTGTGGCGAGTGCTTCCAATATCAATCAGCCATCTCCACAATGGTTCTCAGAGCTGCGATTTTAGTCATCAAATGAAGGACGGGCAGTGAAGTGGTCTACCGAACCGTGCCGAAGCAGCTGAGGGGAATACCGAGCAGGCAAGCACAGTAGCATGCACTTACAGATCAGCATATCCGCTCCCAAATACCAAAGGAATCTTCTGCTACACATTAGCTCAATAGGTGACTGCATGATTGTCGATACATGATGTTGTGAAGGCTTTAGGAGTATGCTATGTTTTAACATGAATATGCTTTATGTGGTATTAGGTAAGGAAGAATATAATATAGAATTAGAAAAGCTATGATGTGCAGTTTGGTGCAATTTTGTATTGGTGACTATGTTAGACATTTTCAATGTGTCTTTTAAACATAACGCCAGTAATGATAGTGACATTCTAACCATATTCTACAAAGATACTATACTGTAGCGTTTTTTTTGTTTGTTTGTTTGTTTGTTTGTTTTTGTGGTGTTTAAGTGTCTCTCATGAAATGAAATAGCAAAAAGATATTATTAATTTTCAAAATTACCGGGAGTTATTAGTTATTAGTAATCTGAAATTACATGGAGTTATTGGTTAGTAATCTGAAATGTAATATCATAAATCTGATTAGGTGTTTTTACTCACTGAAAGATTCATGATTCATTTAGGTAAGACAGTTGTTAAGACAGTTGAAAGGTTAAATGAAGGATTTCATACTGTTTACATTAATTATCTGTATAGCTTGCCCAATAAACCAATTACTTCTCATAAATAGTGCTTATTCTAATTTCACTGAATATAGACTTTATTCTTGATAGTACAGTTTTTTCTTTACAATACTATATTGCAAATATAAAAAAATGATCCATAAACTAGTTAAATGTTCTACCTGATAATCTGCAAGTGTTTGCAATTCCATAAAAAGTGTAAGCTCTCATATAATGCTCTCAGATATCTAGATTCTGTAACAAACTTTCACAGAACAGATGGAAAGCCTTAGAGCACCCACAGAGAAAAGGCTGGCCAGATTTACTTTTGCCCCAAACCACATGAAGACACTGTTACCTGAATCCCATCAGTGCAAATACCACAGGTCAGATCAGAAAACACAGCCCCAGGATGAGTCCCGCAGAGTGGTGGAGTGAGTGAGATTGAGTTTGCTGCTTGTTTGGCAAGTGCGTGTGTACGTCTGCATGTGCACATGCATGCACGCGGGTTTTGTGTGTGTGTGTGTAAGATGGTGCTAATGAGGCCACTGTGACCTGCCTCTTCCCTGCAGCCTGGTTCCTCTGCACAGATATCCTGCTGCTTGCCTTGCCCAGCTCACCCCGTCTGAATGTTGTGCAGACCAGGAACCCCATCCATCATCACACTCCCCTGCTGACGGGTCGGGATTTGCCCGCCCACCGGGCCCCTGATACTCAGAGCTAACACGGTTACAGCCCCTGTCGTCGGGCTTTCGGCTCACGCCTTTGATGTTAACGGTGACCCTTCATGCAGACAGTGAGAAAGCCATAAAGAGCAGAGAGCATAATGGTACAGGTTCGATCTCGGTCCTCCACATGCATGGAGGGAGCCTGCACATGTTAGCAGGATCTGGCAACCCGACTAGGAAGAGCCATGAAAAAGAGGTCATTAGAGCCAGGGACTGGGTTTCAGGGAGGCTGTGGCCCACTGCTTTAATAGGATTCAAAAGTCACCTGCTGAGGAGATTTTGTCTCCTTACTTTTTTCTCCCTTATGTTTCAAATATCAATAGTGAGAGAGTGACAAAAAGAAGACTGAGAGAGGGAGGGAGAGAGAGCAGATTCTAAAGGACATTATCCGATCTCATGTGTTACTATCTATTTGGCATCGGGGCTTGCTCTAATTGAACATGGAGATTCAGCTTTTTCTTCCTCTGCCCTAATAATAATTATGATGTCAAATGAGAAATGGCTCCACTGCATGCCTTTGGAATATTAAGTGCAGGAGGTCTGGATACATGCACTGGCAAGGAGGTGTGG
>JAOXYF010000010.1:12020012-12030629 GCA_028565775.1 Sternarchorhynchus goeldii
AACTAACCAGTGAGAACACTGAGGAACATCAAGAACATAACTAACCAGTCAGAACACTGAGGAACATCAAGAACATACAGGGGTTACCTGAAGATGTTACGTCATGAAGATTTCATTAAAGTGATTGATTAGGCAACAATACCTTTAGCCCATCAGCAGAAAAAATAGAGTAGCTGAAATGGGTAAAATGGGTGTTCTGGAAACTTGTTCTGGAAACAAATTCATCCCCTTCTTTATGTCCTTAATGTCACAGACATCAGGCCTAAGTGAACCCATTTGCTTTTAGTGGTTTGAAACCACTTAGTATTATTCTACAAACAACCCAGCTTCATACTACCACTCTTCTCTATCACATGTCATACAACCATCATGTTTTATGTTTCTCTGCTTTCCTAAGTCTTGTGCTTGTGCACGTCTTTAGAATGTGCATAGACACATCGCCTTGACTTTCTTTCCAAATCATTACAGTTTCGTTATCTTTCAGGCTGCCATGTTGATTTTCCTAATTGCTTCTCATATTAATAGGGGAGAATGAAGCATTATGGTTAATGCAGGATATTGAATTGTCTTATTGTTCATTGCATCATAGTTTCATTGGAAATGGCATAAAATGTTACAGGGCTGCAGGTTGTTGACTTTGACATTATGGCATCTGATCAGTCTCATAGCATCACATTGGTGCCGTTAATAATCCTGTTTGTCCACCATGACTCTCTCAAGATGATGACATTTTGATGCATCTGTAGACTTTATCTGGGCTAATGTGTTGCGCAGGAGAGGATTACAAAAAAAAAGTCCTTACAAAAAATTGTGTCCTTACATCAGTGGTATTTAGAGGCAGCTAGCATTGCCCTTGTGTGAACATGCCACTGCTCCTACATACACAGCAGTGCCAGCACTGACTCCAGTGTCTCTGCAGGGCTTGAAGTGATCTCACACCATCATGCTTTTCTGTGGAAATTTTTTTTTTCATATTCATATGATATTTTCAACTCACCACTATATGATAAACACTGTATGCAATGTGATGCTTTGCTTGTGGATGACAAACAGTTGCATGCCCTTTAAAATATTTACCTGAGAAATATGTGCAGTGGTATATAACATCCAACTTAATCTCAATTGCAAATAGAGTTCAGTAAAGATATAATACAGTGCTGTTTTAGTAGAACTGAATTGGACTGAATCTGGCAATGTATACCATGAGAAAACTTCAGTTCTAGTAACTGTGTTCAAAGTGTTAATCCTGACTATCTTAAATGGAGAGGTTGTAGCTGTGGAAATTGAGACTATAGTCATCTGTAATGTGTGAATGAGGTGTAAAAGAACACACAGCTGGTATTATCCATACCACACACACCTCTGTCTAAAACGTCCTGGTCCTTTGCAAACCTTGTATACTTCCCTACACATAAAACACAAAAAAAAATTACATATATATATATATATATGTGTGTGTGTGTGTGTGTGTGTGTGTGTGTGTGTGTGTGAAATCACCTGATCCTTAAGGCTTATGGCTATATAATTGCTTTATACTTGTTTGTTTTCTTATCTCTGGCACCATTAATTGCTTGTGCACCATTAAAAGCAGGTACCACATTTTTCAAAACATCAGAGGTAGGAAGGAGACAAAATGTATGAGTTTTCTCTCTAAGGACACTGTGTGAACCTGACCTGTAGAGACTTTATAAAGGCTGACAGTCTACCTGAAACCCAAAGGACCGGAGCCAGGGCATTTGGAGTAGTAATGTGTAAGCTTCATAACCACCCCCTCTCTCTACACAGAATTGCCACAGATACATGTCAACTGATATAACAGCTGAAGGGAAATGGGAACTGACTGTTTCCCATATAGCCACTGGTTAGAGTATTGAGTATTGAACTAATAATTATATTGTACTGAGTAAATCCTAGAGTCATTGTTGAGGAGATAAACTAAATTCTCTAGTAATGACAACAGCTGAATGGCCCAATCTCAGAGGTGTCAGATTTTTTTGAGCCATGTTTCCATTATCTTTTTGTCTCTGTTTACAGAGTATACCTCCAGGCCTTATTTCTCCCCATTCCCCTACTTCGCTTTTTCATCTGATGTTAATATCCAAACACTTCGACTTTTTAAATTAATCGTGGCGTTGCGGAAGATGAGCCATTGAGTGCCGCTCCTCGCTGCTGTCCATCTTGGTGCACCACCGCCAGTCCAAACAGTCAAAGCAGGTGTGTCCTGCCGAGGCCTGATGAGGCTCACCTTGTGCGGATCTCTGCGCATGCACCAGCTCATTCGTGCAGCCAAGGCTGCGTTTCCTGTGGGCCTACCTCGACACACCACTGCCTTGCAGTGAGCCTGCTGCCTAACCCTTAGCAGAGGACATGTCACATGTCCTCAAGAGCCTAAGGACCCTACGAGATCGGTTTTGCACTGTCCAGCCTGAAAACGGTGGACGCTGCTCCCTGAGCCAAGCGCATGGAAAGGTACACTGCTCCATGGTGCCGAGCTGTGGTTAAGAGGCTGTAGTGGACAGAAAAGCTTGAGAGCAGAAGCGGGTCTGCTATATGGAGTGTAGCTCCGGTATCCGCCTCCACAGGAATGAAGAGGTGACAGATTGCTGGCTGGTGGGAATGTAGTTCATTCTGAGACTGCAACCGTTACTCTGAAGCCCACTTGCTGCAGCCGTTCAAGCCCGGAAAACATAATACCTAGTGATTTGGCAGAGTGGAAGATGGACAGAGAGTAAAAGGGGGAAGCACAAAGTGCCATTAAGGACAGAGAGAGAGAGTAAATCATGCAACGTAGATACTGGCCATTTATACAAGGGTTTCCTAAACCATGTCCTGGAATACCCCAGCACAGTCCACTTTAGTGGTCCTTCTCTACTCACAGGCTTGACTTATCTCTCATTAACAAACTGTTAAGCACTGGAGCTGAATCAGGTGTAGTATGAAAGGGAAACACCAGACTCCATGTACACCTTTGAAAAGGAACTAAATCTGAATGTAAGAAGCAAGTGTGCTAGATTAGGCTTGGAATTAAACTTTGCAGAGCATAATATCTCTATTTAATCTTTATATAATTGATATAATCTATCTAATTCATTGAAAGGAAAAAGTGCAGACTTCACTTCCATGCCTTGTAAGGCATGTGATGGAAGGCACATCAGCGGCGTGCAGATAGTCTAACCTTACAAAGACAAGAACACAGCGAGAAGCAGTGGATGAAACTCAGGCCAGCTTCAGATGCAGTGGGCTGTCATTGGGTTATGCTGCAGGTGTCATTTTTGGTTTGCATGTTGAGTAGTTGCATATGCAGAAGCAGAAATGAGAGAAGGAGTGTGCCATGTCATTATGATTATAAGTCAGCCATGTTTATAGCATGCTGCTATTCCCCATCCTTTGTTATATGTAATCAGTACATTTCTGGACTGTTCTGTGGTTATGAAATGGCTCGAGTGTTATGTGCTACAGTATTTCTCCCAGCATAACATCCTTCTTTACAGCGTGTTGCTCATAGCCACATTTAGTGCCCTGGGAGCTCAGATTCTGCAGCACACATTTCTGTCTTTTATGGGGCGGTACAGTTCTTTTTGTCTGTCGTTCTGCTGCCTCCTCTATATATTCTCTCCCTCTCTCTTTCTTTCTTGCTCCCTCTCACTCCCTCTCTTGCCTGTTCCCTGTGAGAGCGGACCAGTCAAAAGCATCCATTATGGCTGGATGCATGGTCGTCTGTGTTGCTAGCGAGGGTGCTGGCACTCCTTGTCCCCCACCTGCACAGGAAGCCCAGCAGAAAGAGTGTGGCAGCTGAGCTGCCTACCCCTCACCACCCACACCCACCCCATCTCCCACCCCTCCACCCCATCTCTCACCCCTCCACCCCGTCTCCCCATGTCAACCAGCTCTTTGTCTCCACATCTGATAACATCAAACAAGACCAAAATAAAACTGACCATTTCGGCATGCAGCCACGCCAAGCAGCCTAATAAAAAGGCAGACTCCTATATCTGCCCTTGTGTCTTTGTACCAGGGAGCACTTGTTTACTTGTACGCACTTGTTTGAGAGTTGACAGGACTAGGTCAGTTCATGGGTGCTTCTCGCATCACAGTCTGTTTCATTAAGAGTTCATTAGGAGTGGAGGTACCTGTAGTGAGAGTTATGAGCTTTCTGTGGATTCAGACCCCTCTGCATTTCCTATTCTGAACACCATCACAAATTATATTGCTGTATACTATAATTTGAACATGCCTTCAACATGATGAAAATAAAATGGTGAAGCCTTGATATATCATTGTTAAAGACTGTTATTTGTTACAAAATGATTTACATTTCTTGGATCATATGAATGTCATGATTCATCCACACACCCACAGAGCACTCATCTGGAATGTCTGAGATTTGTTAAAATACCCACAGCACACCAGAAAGAAAAAGAAATCATATTACTCATTTCCATCTTGCAGCCTTCTCTGATATCAGCACTGCTTGGGCTGATACTGTGATAATGATTAACAGGCAATGGTTTTTTTGTTTGTTTTTTGTTTTTTCTTTTGCGCCGTTCTGGTCGCCAGTCGCCTGGGCCTGCTTCAGCCTCTCTCTGGCGCCGATTTCTTCTGTACTGATTGCACCCGTCCACTGCAGCTTGAATCATGTTGTCTTCCTCCCGCAGAGCTGCAGCTGGAGATGTGGGCTTCAGTGCTCAGTCTCTGCTTTCAAATTCTCACCGAAGATGCCGTTTCTCTTGCTCGCTCTCTCTGTCTCATACACACTTGTGCTCTCTCTCTCTCTATCTCTCTCTCTCTCTCTCTCTCTCTCTTTGCTCTCCTTACCACTGTGATAGAAATTACCCAAGCCTTTGTCTGGTCATCCTATTTTCACTCAAGTGCTCTTCAGACACCTCACCTAGCTAAAGGATGATCTCTCTTTCTCATTATTGACTAGTGCTTATGATTTCAGAATATTCACACACAATGATTCTCCTATTTCCCCAGACAATCTCCCTACCTGATGAAAATAATTAGGGTGGAGATACGGAAAGAGCTGCCCTTAACCATTACAAACCAAAAACATGTCAGTGTCTTGAGATGTGGCTTCTGCGATGCACATAGTAGTCTAAACTGTGTCCTGTAGAACAGCCCTGATGTGTTGTGACCTGTGGAGCGTATACCATCTGGACTATTAGAAGCCATTATAAAGCCTAATGCAGGGGCGGTTTGCTTTCCTCACATGCACACATCACTCAGCCCAAGATTAATGCTCTGTTAAGGGGATGGGGGGGGGGTACTCTGTCGAAGCACAATTAAATGTCAAATGGAAGAACTGTCATAAACGCGCTGAATTGCAAAAACTATATAAAAAGCCAGGGCCATGCTTGCATGACAAAAGCTTAAATCTTTAGCCCCCAAACATGCAGTATTGCAGAGGATTTCTGGCTTGAGGGTGGAGATAAAGCTTTAACAATTAAATATGTGGATTGTTTTGGTGCAGTACACCAAGGAAAATCTATTGCACTGTGTAATGCCTCAGAAACCAAAGTGAACTTGCATTAAAGAAAGATTCATCTCATTTCTTTTGGTCCCCTGTTGAAAGCCTTTCTGGAACTCATGCCATACACATTAACTGTGCCATTGTTTGTGTAATCTGTCCAGACAGGACTGTGAACCATTTTATAAACAATTGAATACCAGTTATATTGTTTCTTCAGAGATTTAAAGTAATTGTCACCTCATGCCCTTTCACCTGTTTCATGCATTTGATGACACAAAACAAAATAAAAGTTAAAAATAAGCAAGTTATTAAAAATGATATTAATTTATATGAATTATTAATTTAATTATTAATTAATTAATCATATATATATTATAAGAAATGTTTGAGCCAAGTAGATGTCAAATTCTACACTGGAAATCAAACAAAATTCAGATGTTACAAAGGCCTGGTGCTTTCTAAAATCTTCTAAAAACAAAATTACAGGGATTATTTAGCCTTTGAGTTCAGCATATGCTGATGCAATTAGTCAAGGCCATTTTCAAAGGCTGGAATAACAGCTTTTTAAAGCAATGACAAGCTGATTTAGTACATTACATTCCACTTGAATGAACTTCATTCTAGAATTGCCTGCTGTCACTCTTTCCATGCACATGTTCACTGTATTCAGTGTGAATTGTTGGGAATGCCTTTCCATGGGAATGCCCAGTGCCAAAACAATTAACTTCAGTCTCAAAGAATTCCATAAGCTTCAAAACTACACTATTCTAGTAATCTAATTTTTGAACTTGGCTCACTATACTCCCTAATTTGTTTTTACCGTTTGTTGTTGTGGTTCACCAAAAACCTTCGGTTTGAAACATACACCGCTGTGAGTAACTAATGCTCAAATGCAATTTGGCTTTGTATCTGTACGTGTAACCACAGCTTGTGTCTGAGCACATTGGCCAGGGACCTTCATACAGCACGTGTGAGCTCTGTGCATTTGTTTATCAGAAACAAGCTGCGTGGGAAAGCCACAGACGTGCATCGGTGCTCTCCCAGAGCATCCTGGGACTTCTCCGAATTGGTAAAGGCTTCATTAGTCGCGATCGGCGCCATTGCGGAAGGAACATCTGTTTGCTAACTGCCAGCGTCGTTACCCAGCCTCCTCCGTCTGCGTTACTGCCGGCATGGTCCCTTGTCTGTTAATAGAATCCTCGTTAGGCGGCTGCTTCTTGATGGGGAACAGTGCAAGTGCGCGGCACCACACTCCCTCCAGTGTCTATTAAGGTGGGCAGGCAGAGTTACGCTTTTCCTCTCTGGACTGTCTAAATAAGTTCACCTTGACCTCATCTGGTGTGTGTGTGTGTGTGTGTGTGTGTGTGAGAGAGAGAGAGAGAGAGAGCACACACTCACCTGGGTCTTCCTGACCCTTCCGTGAAGGTTTGTTAGCTTAGTGGTTCACGTGCCAGCATTGATTCTCTAGCATTAAATATCAAGTTGCATGGCAACTCTGATTTATAGGTAATAGGCTCTGACCAGAACAACACTCTTCTGTGAGTTTTTGGCAGTGAGAAGGTTAGAGCATTTTTGTTTATTTATCTTTTCGTATTTGTTCAATTGTTGCCTTTTTGGGAGGGGGATGTAACTACAGGCTAGCAGCAGACAGGGATGCTGAACCATTCCATCAAACGGCACCAGGAGCTTTAGGCAAAGTCAATTTCTTGGCGTCAGAACCGATAAATCTCTGATGCAACCTGAGTAAAAGAGGGTACTCAGAACATGCAACCTGAACACAGCAGTATTACTGGCATACACAGCTGTTTCGCTTGTGACTGCAAGGGGAAAACATTTCGGGCAGAAATATCATGAGGCTGAATAGCACTGAAATGCAATTAGACTCATTACATGCATACCAGGCCGAGTTGTCACTGGTGCAGTAAAGCAGAGTCACACTGGCTCGACTGGTCACAGGCTTCACACCCTTCAGATGGATAATCGTTACAGCTGGACAAAAGCAGGTGTTGTCTTCTAAAGACCAGTCCTCGTAAAGTGTTACATTGGATGTAAGAATCATCACAGAGTGATGCACACCTGCCCATACCTTTATGTAGTTCAACTCTAGTTGGGCATAGTGCATTTCCGTGTCAGGGTCTTTCTCTCTTCGCCAGGATGTTCAGCGTCAGTGTGAGTGCTGATTCCCCAGAGCTGGGCAGCTCAGCTGAACACACTCTCCAGCCCTGCTTGGATGCAGGCTCATGGGAAATCTACACGGCCACAGCTGTGTACCCAGTAGCTGGCATAAACATAGGTGGATAAAGGAAAGGATGAGAGAAAAAAACACATCAAACCCTATGATATCAGGCTTGTGTGTGTTTGGGAGGGGGACAAAGAAAATCCCAGCCCTTCTGAGCTGTCCTCACCCCTCCCTCCCCAGTCGTGTGAATGAATAGGTAACTATTGAATGTCCCCCATATACCCCTTAGCTTGAATGGGAGCACCACACAAAAAGCACAGCTCTGTTTCCAACTCTGAGCTCAGACCCTGCTGTGTGTCATTTGTGGTGGAACACCAGGCTGAGTTCATAAGATGATATTAATACTGAAGCCATCAAGATAACATGCAGCTTTGTAGCCTGTTTGAACTATCTGCCGGAATTTGCACCGTTGTGTTCAGAGTACCTGCCCAGCGATGGATTGGCACCCTGTCCTGGGTGTATCTGTCCAGCGACCGATGTACATTTTGTCCAGTATGAGTATCAATGCCTCTAAATAACAGTTCTTTAAAACATTGAAGAAAATGATTACATTCACTTTAACTCAATCTGTATTCCCGTCGCAGAGAAAGTTTATGGAAGCTGCTAATACCCATCAACAGCATCTTATATACCGTTGATATACATCTTATATTTCTTTATGGGAAATGTTCTTTCAAGGAAATCAGAGGAGTGCTTAGCCAAAGGGATTTGTGCACGAACTTTAAATAATACTTTATTAAGTGCTGGTCTGTAAAGCTCCTCCGACGCCTCCCAGGCATGGCTGTAGCTGTTCACGTGAGCTTATCCAGCCCAGGGAAGGACCAGCTGACGGCTGAAATGAGAAACTGTGGGTCAAGTTGTTGTTTGATCTGATTTATAATCTGTACATGACCTCTTATGTTCTGTTGCTTTTTATACTAATATGCGCAAATAAAGCAAAAAAGAAGACCTGGACCTGTATTCTTCACCACTATCCTCACTCAGCCTGGCCAGCCTGCTCTTCTTGCTCAGCCACTGCAGCTTGCCCAAGGTCCTGGTATGAGCCAAGCAGTGTTCTCTTGCTGCTGTAGATTAGGGAATTGTTATCACTATGTCATTTTGTCATTGTGACCCTTTGCTGCACACTATTTATTTCCAATATCGCACATTTTTTCAAGCTGTCTGAAGAATTAATATATATGTTAATATATATCAAGTTAATCTTTCAAATACTGCTGGAAATGGACTGAAATATGGCAAAAAAAAATGTGGCATATAAAGCAATTTTCCCCCAGTTTAATCTTCAGTCTTTTATTTGTTCTTTTTTTTAATTTGATCCAAGTCAGCGCTTTTAAGCATATGGTGTTACATGTGATTTAGTAACTGGGGCCTGGTTGCAGTGAACGTGAGTGAGGCAGATTGGAGACTGGAGTCTTTTTTCCTGCCCTGGCTGATGTAATTGAGGGAGAGTCAGTGCCTGGCCTTAGCTTGACTGCTTCAGATACAAGAAAATGTCAATCCTTGACACATCATCACTTTAAGGAGCCCAAACTGGATTTTGGATCTGTGCTGCCCTCCCTATTAGTCTCGTTCCTCTCTGACTAGAAAGGTTTGATCATATCTGCAGAGAATTCTAATAAAAGAACGTTACTGCATATAGACAAAATACTGTATTGGTTGATATTGCTGAAAACAGTATAGTGAATGTTGTTTGCGATGGTGAACCCTTCATATGATGTGATAAAGATTAGCCTGCATAGTTTTGAACAGAACTAGAGCCCTTGATGGATTCTGTCAAAGCCAAATCTTTCTGCCAATTTCAGCAAAACACTCACACAACACTCATCTGGAACATATGATATTGGTGAGGATGTCCACAGAACACAATGTAAAGCTGAGGTGCCACACGTTGAGTTGGGCACGTTTGCATGTCACAGCCTTCTGCAGTAAAAGTTTTTTTTTTTTTTTTAATAAAAATCATTTTTTGCAATTATTAGCTAATGATGTTCTGCAATTTTTATGTAACTGAGAATGTGAACCAGTATATGTAAGGATCTTTCCTGCCACTGCCAAATGTGTGTACTAGAGTATCCGGTTAAAAAAAGATCAGTATATTCACATATAAACAGTAGAAATTGATCAAAATCTCAGTGCTATTCCTTTAAGGAGTTCAGCCCATTTTCTGACCTCCAGATTGCTGGAGCTTTTTCCTTTTTTTGCATGGCAACACTGGCCAAGTTTCCACTGGCTGCTGGACTCACGTGCTTCGAGTAGGGGGGCAGTTTTTCTGCAAGGCCCCTGGTTTGGTCTGTACCGCCGTGTGCATGTGCCATATGTCATGCGAACAGACAACATATGGCTTTGTTTGTAAGGGGTCTGAACAGGACAGAGAAATCGGACATAAGAAACACGGTGAATTGCATGATGCATCTTTTGCTTTGAGATGTGCACAGGAGTAGTAAGTTGCATCACGGACATGTCACACACGTCACACACATCACACAGCGCTGCGGTGCTGACACTATTTATCCTTGTTCAGCTTTGCCTTCAAGTCAAGCAGCACTTATACATTTGAATAAATAGAGCAACTCTCAGTAGCTTGTACTGAGCGAGGAATGGGTAAAAAACAAATTGTCAAAATGAAATATCATGACTCATTTCAAAACATGAAATGCTTGTGTGTGCGTGTGTGTGTGTGTGTGTGCGTGTGTGTGTGTGTGCGTATAAGAGAGAGAGCAAGAGAGATTTGCTTTTTTTACTTATTTTATTTATACACAGCTACATGGACTACAATGACTGTTATAGAACGAGAACTCTGATTCTCTATGGGAACATAATACAGGACCTCCCTCTCATCTGAACCATAGAGATAGCCATTCACTAGAGTCACTCTCATCTGAACCATAGAGATAGCCATTCACTAGAG
>JAOXYF010000010.1:12030729-12050168 GCA_028565775.1 Sternarchorhynchus goeldii
CTCATCTGAACCATAGAGATAGCCATTCACTAGAGTCACTCTCATCTGAACCATAGAGATAGCCATTCACTAGAGTCACTCTCATCTGAACCATAGAGATAGCCATTCACTAGAGTCACTCTCATCTGAACCATAGAGATAGCCATTCACTAGAGTCACTCTCATCTGAACCATAGAGATAGCCATTCACTAGAGTCACTCTTTCATTATGTAAATCTATCAATGGAATTGTATTCATTTTTACACACAGAGTGATTTGTCCCTGCTTTTCCTTTACACTGTACGTAGCTAGTTTCGTAAACATGTAATTTAATTCACAATCATGGGTGGCCTGTCAAAGTATTTATCGGTTGTTGGCAGCAATTATGGCTTTCAGCACAATAAAGCTATAAATCTGCATCTGTTGTTTTGTAATTATTAAGGGCTGAGGTGAGGACTGCAAACTGTATTTGCATCTGTGATTAGGACATTGCTGTGACATCTCTGCCCTGCTGAATCAGAGCTCGAGCGGTTCCTGTTCTGAGCTCTGTGCTCGGCTGAGCGACTGGCCAGGAAAGAGCATGATGCACCAGCACAGAGGCGCATGGCTGTGATGCTCACTGTTCAGGAGCCTGACTCACACACTCGCTATTCTGCCGCAGCGGCACCACAACAGAGGCCGGTAGCACCCTCGTCTCCTCCTCGACGGTTCGTTTTTCGTCTTTAATGCACTCATGTGAGTAAAGGCACCAGATTTTTTATTTTAGGCTGTTTGTCTATTTAAACCTCTTTGAATGAATGTGAGCATGCGGACACTGCCTCGGATCTCAGACAGCCTCATATGCTGCCTCAGACATTGCCTTATACTCTGCCTCAGCCTCACACGCTGCCTGGGACGCAGCCATCATTTGAACGGTACCACTGACACAGACCTTACAGGGAGTCAAACATTTACCTGTTAATGCTTGTGCAAACATCAGTGTAAGGTCAATGCTAGTGCTCTGTTCCCAAAATGTGCATACAAGGAGGTCAAATAAAAAAAAATCCTGTTGGGAGAGGGGTTGGCAGATTTCAGTGATGTCCTGGGAGATATTTTGAGCGTGGCTTTCTGCTTGCTCCTTCTCTTTCCTGGAATAATGTGTTGTGGGAGAGCTGTTCAGAGCTGTGGGGGAGCAGGAGTACTGTGCACACTGCATGGGTTTGATGCCTAATGAGGAAAGTATGGTGGGCTGAGAGAGAGTGAGAGTGAAGGAGAGAGAGACGGATAGTGAGGGAGAGAGAGAGACAGAGTGAGGGAGAGAGAGAGACAGAGAGTGAGGGAGAGAGAGATACAGAGAGTGAGGGAGAGAGAGAGACAGATAGTGAGGGAGAGAGAGAGACAGAGAGTGAGGGAGAGAGGGACTGAGAGAGTGAGGGAAAGAGGGATGTTGTTAAGAGAGTGGGAGATAGAGAGGGAGAACAAGAGAGAGCATATCACAATGACCTAAAGGTATTTCTCTGTGTCTCATAGTGAAAGAGGGAGGTTCAGACTGCCTGAAGATTACTTGCCGTTTAATCTATGTATATGTGTGTATGTATGTGTGGTGTATGGACATGTGTGTATGTATGTGTATGTGTGTAGGGGTGTAGGGTGTTCTTTCTTGTGCTTGGTTTCTAATTTAAGCTTCTTGTATAAGCCACATGTCTAAATCCTAATGAGACCATCTTTAAAAGCTCAGAGGCAGAGCTCTTAAAAACAAAGTATTGGATTGCTCTAAAACTATATGGGGCATTTTCACCAGTGACCAACATGTCTATTAGAAGCTGTTTAACTGAAATCAGCGCAAAATCAAACATGGAACCTCACTAACAGGAATGGGTAAAATGGGGAGAGTTTATTGCCACCCTTTCTTTCGATATCCGTTTTTTCTCTTAGCATTCAGAACACCATGTTCACCCTTGGACTGTTGGTTTCTGAGATCCCCCTCAGGGTGTCGGTCTGCTTCTGATAATTTGTCTGTCACAAATTTAACTGCCTCATCCACACAAGCTCCCGGCAGCTAAAACTGTGTCTCAGCCATCCCATCTGGCCGTTAGTGTCAAAGCTTGGCCAAGAATAGAAAATGTTCCATCTCTTCACATTTCATGGTTGAAATGCCTGTATTAGTGTGAGACTGTAAATTTCCCTTCCACGCAAGTAAGATTACAAATTTGATCCATGCTTTTCAGAGAATGCCACATTACGATTAAGTTTTCGAGGCCCATCCTCCATGGTTGTGTTGTTCAATTTTGACTGATTTTTTAAAGAAATACATGAGACACTGGGTTGTCTAGTGCATCCTCCTGGCTTCAGGTTTGCTCTGTATTTGGTTTATTTCTTTTTGGTCTCAAAATAACTGCCCTGAACATAATGCAAACGAATCATTTTTAATCTGCACACTGGAGTGAACCCATTTGGCTGCGATGTGCAGGGACGAGGAATCAGAAAAACACTTTAATGGGTGTTGCATCTAATGAGATTAGTGAAGAGGCTTACTCAGACATGGCATTGAGAAAAACAGTGATAACCCAATAATAACTCATTATTCCTCCCATCTCTGAATCGAGTTACAGCTCCCTGGCATCGTGTGTTGGTGTAACGAGTGGCTGTGCACGATGGTGTCTGTGTTATTATCACAATGCGGAGAGGAATGGAGAGCAAGGTGTCGTGCTTAAGACCGTGATGCTGGCGCTGTTTGGATATGCTCTGTGCGGGAGGGGGTGTTGGGTGTGTGTGGGGGGGGTGTCTCTTGCCAGCATGCACAAGGCAGTGGGACGTCCCCTAGACAGAGCAGGAGGAGGGGAGTGGAAGGGAAGGAGGAGGAAAGAAGGAAATAAGATCAGTCTCAAACAGCGAGAGAGACAAGTCATCAGAGCAGGGAAAGACAGGTCATTGGAACAGGGAGAGAGAGGGGTCACACAAGGAGAGAGACAGGTCATTGGAACAGGGAGAGAGAGAGGTCAAACAGAGAGAGAGACAGGTCATCAGAACAGAGAGAGAGAGGGGTGCAACAGAGAGAGAGAGACAGGTCATCAGAACAGGCAGAGAAAGAGGTCAAACAGAGAGAGAGACAGGTCATCAGAATAGAGAGAGAGAGGGGTCAAACAGAGAGAGACAGACAAGTCATCAGAGCAGGGAAAGGGATGGGTTAAACGGAGAGAGAGAGACAGGTCATCAGAGCAGGGAAAGGGATGGGTTAAACAAGGAGAGAGACGGGTCATCAGAAACAACAGTAAGAAAGATGTGACTCAGGGAGGGAGGGAGAAACTAAGCATAGTGTCCAAAAGTAATGAAGGGGTGCAGGGAAAGGAGGGAGAGAAAAGGGAAGGAAGGAAGCAATAAAAGAACAGAGGTGTAAAGGAAGGAGCAGAGGCACAAAGGACCTCAAGAGGGAAGCGCGTGGGGGAAGAGATGTGGAGATGCGAGGCAGAGGAGGCAGAGTGGGAGGCATTCGACTGGAGGGAGCGAGGGTGGTGGGAGCGCTGGAGGTGAGAGCGCTGGTGGTGGGAACGCTGGTGGTGGGAGTGCTGGTGGTGGGAACGCTGGTGGTGGGAGTGCTGGAAGTGGGAGCACTGGTTGTGGGAGCACTGGTGTGGGCAGAGCAGAGGCCCAGCACGCCTGATGGGCACCTCTAGAGTGCACATTATTGACTGCCCGGTATCATGAGGTGATTAGTGGAAGGTATCGCTCTCGCCCTGTTCAGGAGGCACATTGATTCCACAGCTTGGTGTTGTCGATCAGGGTCATTCCCAACCACCCCTGTTCTCCTTGGTGACTAAGGACTTATCTATGACAGAGATCTCCTGTTCTTTCTCTCTCAACTCTTTTTCTGTCTCCCTCTCTTCCTCTTCTCTCTCTCTGAGTTTCTCTCTCTTTCTCTGATTCTCTTTCTCCATGGCCCAAGGCTGCTACTCAACTTTTCCCGTCTCACAGGACAGCTTTATGGAGACTACTTTTGCTTTCTCTCACAGATGCTTCTGTAAGCACTGTGTAGGTTCTCTAAATGGCCCTTAAATACAGGCAGCCATGAATACTGAAGTCAGAGATGGTAACAGCTAATCTACTCGTTGTCCATAGGCTTAAGTGTGTCTGAAATATGAAACAGAGTGAGTTCCAGTGCTGGCCTAACGTTTAATGAAGCAGCACATGAATACCTCCAGGGAAGCACTATTATAATCTATACTAGAATCTTTAAACATGCGCTGTGCAAAAATTGCAATATACAACCATAGTGCAGTGACGTACACTCGTTAATCGATTCTCTAATCAAAATGAGTGCAATGAGAGCAACCTGGAGTTTGAACTGTAGAGTGGAACCTCCACCCTGTCATCTATAGAGTGGAACCTCCACCCTGTCATCTGCGAGCCTCAGGTGCAGAGAGAGGGTGGTGCCGTGCTCTCAGACGTGTGAGTAAGGAGCGTAGCAGCAGAGCCTTCTGATGCCACGTTTCATTGTTTATGATCCGACATGTTAACGGAGTGAAACAGCATCAGGCTCGACATAATCCCTGAGCTTCTTTAACAGGCTGACTGCATCTGGAAGGTTTGAGTGGAGTGTGATATTTTATAACTCAAGTCACAGGGGGGGTTTAGGGATGTGGGGGTGGAGAAAGCGAATGCTATTTGCTCTATGTGATTGCAAAGGAATCGATTTACAGCCATTCTACAGTCTAATCTGTAGTGTCTTGATATTGCAGGGGAAGCAAGGACGTTGCGGTGTGTCTGAAATTGTGCCCAGCCCTGGAGGCAATTTGCTGTATAACAGGAGCTCCTCTGCTATTTAGAAAAAGTGAACACAGCACTGCCTCAGTTTCCTGATAGACTGCCCCTAGCAGTCCTCGCCATGTATGTCTTGGCTGTAGAGATGACAGTATCTGAGTCATATAAACAAGCAGAGATGGAGAAGGATTCGCTCTGGTGGGAGATCTCCCCCACACTCCAGCTCCTTCATAAGGCTGTCTGTGCGACATCAAGCAACCTGGTTGCATGAAGGCTAACTGTTAACTCGACACCACCACAGCTACATGCTACGGCTTTTTAAAACTAGACAGTTTTAAAATGACAGCATTTTAAAACAGGGCCAAGAGAAAGAATCGCAGCACCGTGAGAAAGAGAAAAGTGGCGGTAATGACACGGCAAGCACGATGAAAGACAGCCCCGCCGCAGGGTCCTCGCGCCTCACGGCTGCCAGCGAGACCTGAGGGATTTAGCGGCCGTGCCGGGCAGACAGCTCGAGAGAGCAAGCCCCAAGCACAGCCAGGCTAAAAAGCCCTAATCAGCAGGGAGTGTGGGCGAGTGTGCGCGAGTGTGCGTGAGCATGTGCGAGCGTGACCGAGAGTGCGCGAGCACAGGCTGTGGTGAAGCTTGTGAAGTTGAGAGCTCCTGCAGTTTCTGAGGACGAGTGACAGGTCTGCTCCAGTTCTACCAGTTAGCTGGTGCGCCGCTGCTTATTTTAGTTGCCTACTTAAACAGTCTCGTGGAGCTATACGCTGTACGTGTGTACTCACGCGGGTGGATTAGTGTTACCCCAAGCATATCATAAAGGAATTCACATTATTCTGTTGTAATTAGATACCCTTTTTAAGCACATGACATCAGTAAACTTTTCAAATGTACAAGCTTTCTCTCGTGGTGAATGTTCTAATGAAGACTTTATCTGTGAACAAGTTGTGGTATTTCTTGTATCCTATCTGTTTAAAAGGCATGTTCTAATTGTGGGAGGTTTTGTCACCAGTGCATGTTCTGCTCAAGGAGCCATGATGTGGTCCTCATAATGCAAGGTCACTGTTTTATACCTGTAATGAATTATCCATACTTTCATCCAATCAGAGCATCTGTTATGCAGCCTTTTAACTAGTGTCTTGAGAGGGGGCAAGTGGTTGAGGTCGACAAAGCCTAGTGAAGCAGGCACATTTTAGCAGGGCCAAATGAGTGATTACCTCCCAGCTCCTATCATAATTCACCCTGACCTCAATCTGCCAGCAGAGTTGCTCTCTGATGGATAGGCTCGTGGTTTGGGCTCCTTGGCGCATGTCTCACACATAGTTCCATAGAGTTCCTACTATCTGTTCCTTGCACAATGCAAACAGATTCGATAACATGGAAAACAATCCAGATCCCTGAAACAGCTCAGGGGTGCAGATGCACATGGTAACACCCATTTGCATAACTCAGTGTTTTCAACCAGCACGCTCTTTTGAGTTAAGTGGCTGGTCATCAAAGAAAAAAAGATAGAGAGAAATGTTTTATGATGAGAATTATGTGAAAGAGGTATGGGTGCAATTAAAAGCATTTGCATTATTTCAAGAGCAATTCCTCAATCAGCAAGTAATTTGCCTCTGCTGTGCCCTAGCGAGATGACCCTGCACCTGAAATAATTACTTCGATCAATCAGTGAGGCAGTGAGGCAGTGTGACGCCCCTCCATCCTCCATGTCTCTGCCGAAAACAGACCAGGATGGCGGATGATGGCGGCCCAGAAATGACAAAAGGTTTTTTTTTTGTTTTATAGTTGACTGCAACATGCCACATTCAAATCAAAGATCTATCCTTGCTAAACTCTCCACTGGTGCAGGGCTGCAAGGCGGCAGGCTGTGGTAAAATAGCAGAGGTCAGGAACAAAGTTCCGCCCTTCCAGGCCACAGGATGGCCATCTTTCATTTTGCTGCCACCCCACTAATGCTCTCGGGAGAGGAGCTGATACCCTCGACATCTGCTCGCCTCATGGCAGGAGTCTGGCTGCTGTCCTGCCAAGGGCTTCAGTCATACCATTCCATGGAACGAAGTTCACCACAACTCTTTATTTCCCCCGCTCTCTCACTCTCTCGACACACCTGTACACACACACACACACACCTCAAAAATCATGCATTGGATTATTAGCAGCATACCATTGCTGTGACCAGTTGAGACCAAAAAATATCTATTGTGCAGAGGTAGAGTGTGTGAGTATGCAAATCCTATGATTGCACTTGTTCTTTCTTTCTCAGCCACTGGGCCTGTAAAAAGTTATCTTTTAGAAAATGAGGATGCCTAAGTGGTCAGTAAACTTGTTCAGTGTTCACCGAGGACCCGTGAAGCGTGCGGGGATGCTGATCAATTGTGCAATCAGGTAGAAGATTGCCCTGAGGAGCCTGAGCCACTAAGTCTTTAAGAAACTGAGTCCAAAAAGAAAAAAAGAGTCTAGTTCTTCTGTGGCAGGAGCCCTTCATATCAGAGCATGAACTCACATCAGAGCCCAAGCTTTCCAGCGCACATGGGACTAGATCAGGATATCATTTCCCAGGTATGCAGAGCTGTCATACATCAGTGCTACAAACATGCATACATGCCAGTTCATTTTTGTATTTATAGCCTCCCAGTAGTGTTGTATGTGAGGAAATGCATAGGGAGCTGACTGCAGCCCAATTTGCTGCAGAGCGATCACTGTGCAGGGAATGCTGGGTAGTGGCTCAGAGCAGCCATTAAAGTAAGATGGAGTCTTGACCCTCTATCAGACCATGTGAGTAGGTCCTCAAAGCATCACATGTGGAGCAGTGCACTGGACCTAGGGCACGCTGGAGGTCGAGGCCTCTTTGTTGTAGGGGACAGTGGGTGTTGCCATTGTGATGTGAAGAGTTAAATGCAGATCTCAGACACTTAGCCAGTGATCAGCCAGCCACATAACAGAAGAAAAAAATGTATCTCATGTAGCTAAAAGGTACTTTTGTAGGTGGCCATTTGGTCTTGTATTTATTAAAGTGTTATATTTAATCATACGTCACTTTTTATATGAAGATGTTAACATTGAATTGGGGGTTACTTGAGCTTGAGGTTGTGTGCTATATGAGGGTAGGTGAATCCTTTGCTTACTGCACAGTGTAAAGATGATTTAATAATCCATATTATTTCAATCACTTGTGCAGTTCACTCTTTCAATTTTTGAGAGATTAGTCATCAAAATGTCTTTACTCTGGAAATAGCCATTTAACACCTAGTTAAAAGAGATATTTGCTGTGTTATTTGAGGTTTACTTTTTCTCTCCTTCTCACAGGCCTGTTCCATCGTGCCATTATCCAGAGCGGCTCAGCACTCTCCAGCTGGGCTGTCAACTACCAGCCAGTGAAGTATACACGGCTGCTGGCTGAAAAGGTGGGCTGCAACGTCCTGGACACCATGGACATGGTGCACTGCCTGCGCAAGAAAAACGCCCGCGAGCTGGTGGAACAGGACATCCAGCCAGCACGTTACCACGTGGCATTCGGGCCTGTCATCGATGGTGATGTGATTCCAGACGACCCCGAGATCCTCATGGAGCAGGGCGAGTTCCTTAACTATGACATCATGCTGGGTGTGAATCAGGGCGAAGGTCTGCGGTTTGTCGAGAACGTCGTGGACTCTGAGGATGGTGTGTCTGGCAATGACTTTGACTTCTCTGTCTCGGACTTTGTGGACAGCCTGTACGGTTACCCAGAGGGCAAGGACACGCTGCGTGAGACCATTAAGTTTATGTACACGGACTGGGCGGACCGCGACAACCCAGAGACGCGGCGTAAGACTCTGGTGGCACTCTTCACCGACCACCAGTGGGTGGAGCCTTCAGTGGTTACGGCGGATCTGCACGCCCGCTATGGCTCACCTACTTATTTCTATGCCTTCTATCACCACTGCCAGAGCTTGATGAAGCCCACGTGGTCAGATGCAGCGCACGGAGATGAGGTGCCCTATGTCTTTGGTATCCCCATGATTGGACCCACTGACCTGTTCCCCTGCAACTTCTCCAAAAATGACGTCATGCTGAGTGCTGTGGTCATGACTTACTGGACGAATTTTGCCAAGACAGGGTGAGTACCAGTGCTCAGAAGAAGCATGGTGAACCACAAAGTTGCTTTGCTTGATGTTAGGACGGGTTTGTATCTTGCAGAAGCATGCTGAACCACACAATTGCTTTGCCTGGTGTTAGAATGGGTTTGTATGTTGTAGAAGTCACTGGTAGAGAACACAAAAAGGAATTGAAAAGGTATATAACATTGATCATTGACTGTATGCATGTTTATACAGTGCATGTGATAAAGTCTGTCAGTGTGGAAAAGTGTAAAGCATGAATGGGACAAGGGGTAAAAAATGAAAATTATTGGGGAAACATATCACATTCTGGCCCAGCGTGGAATCGATCACCGGCCCTCTCCACAGTTGATCACTGGCTCCATGGCTGACATGACTTTTTTTTCCGTTTCTTTTTTCTCCTTTGGCTCGATTTTTCCCAGAGCACAAAACTTTATGGATTTGTATGAGGAAGGCTTGTAATCAGGTCTAACAACACAAATCTAATTTGACGACCACTGTTGCTAGTGAAAAATTGATTGCTCATGCCTCTCCTTGTGTAAATTTAGCTGCTTTGCCATTCACAGTAAACTGACATTGCCTGACATTTATAAATCATTTTCCAACTTCTGAGAGTGCTCAAAAAGCATAGTGAGAAAAACGATAGAATAGAAATGGTAATTTGTTTTATTGGAGCTTGACTTTTTGCCAGGTTCCCAAAAACTCCAGACAAACATCTGTCTGGGAAAAGTCAGACAGGTTAAGGGCACTCCATATTTGTTATAATAATTTAAGATGCTGAAGATGAGAACAGCATATCGAGCAATACATTTAGATAAACGTGGATATTCTGTGTCCTCCATACTTCTCCACACTGGACTTAGGAAAATTGTCTGAATAAGCATGGCATCACTTTTCCAATAAAAGTAACTTCAATAGGATCTACACTTGAACTTCTGATCTGTTCATCCTATTAACCATTTGGTTCAATCCATACCTGGCAATCTGCAGAGAGGATGCATAAGCAGGGCTCACCTAATGGCCTCCTTGTAAATCAGCCAGCCTTCCTGGCATGAGTCAGTGTCTGGCACTGGTGAAATGCACCAGCTTTTTGTAAGTTAAGGGCGCTTGCTGGAGTTCTCTCATTGCTGTGGAATTACTGTGGTTGAGGAAGTTCTCATTGCTGTGGAATTACTCTGGTTGAGGAAGCTCGTGTGTGATGGAGTGGACAGCCGAGCCTGCAGTGCATTAGAGTATTAGATGCCAGGTTAATGGAGAAGTCTGAGAGTATAATTTTGCAGCTTAATTTGTCTCAGCTTTATTTGCTTAGGGGCCTGCCTCATCTTGTACCATGTTACCACTGGGGTAGCCCCTTCCACTCCCAACTGGACAGCCACACTTTAAAGATACTGCTGTGTGCAAATAAGATGACCAGATTACAGTCCCTGACATCAGTCGAATCAGAAATATGTAGTACATTATGTATGTCAACATGTAGTATGCCCCAAAGCTAAATTCCTCGTTATGCTTCATGCTTTTCAAAAGCATACCTGCTTTTTGAGCCTTTGCAATGCTAAAAGAGCATGGAAATTCCCATTTGCAGTGGAAGGTGCTATTTGACACATGACCAGAGAAGGGAAAGTAACAGATAGACCTGCTGGAGGTTAGACTCTTATTTGTTTGCATCCCTGTTAAAATGTATGAATTTACATACGCAATGAATTCCTCATTATAATCAAATAGTCAATGGTTTTTCTCTGCTTGTAATCCATCCTCGCAGTGCTTGTAGATGTTTCCTCTCACTTCATCTTTTGTTGTTGGTTGGTTTATTCATTTGGGGTTTTCTTCTCCTTCTCCTAAGCCCCATGTTTAGCCTTGAGATGAAAACCTTCACTTTCTTGTGTTCCTATAGAGTTGGTGGTGTTCCCACTCTTGGAATCTGGCTATTTCCTTGATATCCTTTTAAGCTGTTGTTTTTTCCTTTCCTATTTCCTGGAGGCAGACACTACCCATGCTGAGCTGAGCCTGGGTATTTGGTAAGCGAAACCCTGTTGTGCTCAGCTTGCTTTGTCTTTTGTCTGCCTCTTTTTCATCAATCCTTACTCATGTTTTTTGCGATCCAGTGTTTTTTATCTGAACACTGAATCTTACTGAGGTGTATTCAGTGATCTGTACATTTTTTGGTAAACCCAGAATTTTGTGAATTCCACTTGTCATATGTAGGTTGGCATGCTTTTCTTTTACCACTTCAGAGTAACCAAAATGATCAATAGTTTAAATGACATTTAACTGCTCATGTCATGTATGTCTTGACCTTAATATTTCATCAGTTTGTCTCCAACATAGGTTATTTATTTATTTATTTAAATAATCTCGGAAAATGGAATAATCATGGGTTTGCCTTACTGAAAATATTATTGCCAATACCTTCTCTTAAATATTAAATCACACATTCTTGTCAAAAATTAAATCTTCATAATGTTAGATTTATTGGTGATTTATGGGTTAGAAAAGAAATGAAAGAAATAAAGGCCAGTAAAACCTAAAAGCCTAACCCTACAACTTAAAACACACCACTGCATCTTAATGAGTGCAATTCTACAGCTATTAATGCCCAAAAAGAGGAAAACATTCAAATTTCAGTTGACCCCATTACACAAGGCTGGCTCATTCTTTCACATGCCTGGAGATAATTATACACCTCATCCTTGGGTTTGGTCTCACCTGAAGCCAGGGGCAGTGCCAATTGAATAGGTTTAGTTTGTGCAACTGCCCCCCCCCTTGCCCCCCGTCTTCTTTACCCACTCATTTACACCCAGAAATTGGTAGGAGAGTAGCTGCCAATATGCTAATTAATTTTTTGTGAAATTAAGGAAATGGCAGAACTTAAGAGCCCTCAGACACCACTGATCAGAAGGCCATGCTGTAACCAGAATGGAATGAGGCAGAAGGGGTTTGCTGCAGCGTGGGCGAGTGTTAAGGTACATGGTCTCCGTCACCTAATCTGATCAATCAATAGAGACCATAATGAAAAATGGACAAGATTCGACAGCTGTCTTGTGTCTCCCTGGAGACATCACCTCACCTTGGCTCTGTATTCCATTTCCAGACAGCAGCTAAAGGAATAGATCCGGAAAATATGTCCGGACACAGGAATTTTCCACTTACTTTGAAGGCTTTAGGAACAGTGTGAGAAAGTAAAAAATGCTAGAGGAGTCTGTATCAGAGCTCAGGTCCTACAAACAGAATATGGTGGTGTTGTCACTTTCACTCTGACACACTATTTTCAGTGACATGAAAGCATTCAGACATCTAGAAGTCATGCCGATGTTCCTTGCAAACATGAAATGTGATTCTGTATACACAATAATGGCCTCTCCTTTGTGACGGCAGAGGTTAAACATTAGATCCAGCTGCGGTTCAAGAAGTTCTTTCTTGAAGTCACAGTGTGTGTGTGTCATGCTACATCTTGTTGTGACCATGTGCGAACAGAGACATAGTTCACTGCTACTTCTTTACAAAGCAAATATATCTATGTGGACCTACTGAAACAATATTGTACTGAATTTTTGAAGGTTTGAATTATTGAATAGGAAACTGTATAAAGTTTATTTAGAAAATGACACCCAAAAGAAATTCTTCTACACAAACCTCTATAGTAGCATAAGTGTAAAAAGCATTGTAGTATCTCCAGTGGCACCAAGCTGATGCAAAGCCAAAGTTTTAAATAAATGAGTAAACCTGGCTGAGCTATTGATATAGTCTGTAGGGGAAAGAGATTCTTGCATAATTCCTGGGAGTCTTTGAATGTGTCTTTTCAGATATGGCGACACTTGTATCGGTGGTCATTCATGCGCTGTGAAGTAGGGGTGGATTATTAATAGTGGGGCTACACCTAATTACATTTGACTCTTTGGTACCATTTCATATTCATTTGATGTGTCTGACTTGTACTGGCACTAAATAATTTCTTATAAACAGCCAATAATACAGCCAAGATATGCTTCATGCTTATTAGAATGTTGCAGTCCACCAGTCTAGCCCTCAGGCTATAAGATGTATACACACATTCCTCCTCCAAATCGACCCGGCCCTGAACTTGACTTGTTTTAAGAGCACCGTTTTGTTTCTCCATTTCGACCCATGTGATCTGAAGTGATGTAGCTTGGGTCTGACTGAGGTCTCTGACTGGCAGGGGTGCGGCCTGAGTGACCTTTGCCTAAGCCAGTGTCACATCCCTGGCCAACTCTGGTGCAGCCTAAACAGGGGATCAGACAAGATGCCGGGAGTACCCTGTCTCTCACACACACACACACACTTTTCCCTTGCCACCACACACAGACCAGTCTGCAGGCTTGCTTTTCTGCCTGAGCCTGTAGCGAAAGAGAAAAATGCAAGTGCTTCATTATTGACGGCACTGCAATTACCTGGCGTGTGTGTGCGCGTAATTAGATATAAGGTACGCGCGCCGTTTCCTAATGTCCCAAATCAAATTAGCCCAAGATGCTGCATTGATTCCATGGAGTGACTCTGAATTATTCATGTTCACCCACAAAATTGCAGCTAAAAGTGCCATCCACACTACATGGCCCACACATGTGAACAAGACCCCTGTGTTCAGCAGCTCCCCGTCTCTGCATTCCACCACACATGTCCAGGCAGCTCTCTGCCGGCAACCGACATTGCAAGGACGTCTCCGTCGACCCTTCAAATTGGTGGCCTTGCGTCTGTCGCGGACGTGCCATGCGTGGCTGCAGCACACTGGCTCATTCCGCTGTTCGAGCTCACAGAGCCAGCCGTCATGGCCGAGAACACCCGCTATATATTCACACAGCAGATTTTCTTATTAAGCGAGGCTGCGCTGGGATCCGCAGCTGTGCTTCAGTTGTATGGGCTCCACCGCAAGAATTCCTAAAGTTGCCAGCACCGTCGCCTCATTGACGGCCCGCTCTGTGGCATGTTGCATGGCGGAGAATCGATATGACCTTACCTCTGCTGCCTGCTCCTTTGAAACTTAATTACTGATATTCAGCTACAAAGTCATCATAGCCTGGCTGCCAATATTCATTGGGGATCATTACTAGCCTAATAAAACAGGTTATTTACAGGCTGCACTGCTGCCTCACTGCGGAATTTTAGTCTAGCAGTCTCTATTTGCTGCTTTGCTTTTACAAGCACTGAACCTGAAAACACAATAAATTGACAGAAAGGAAAGAGGTAGAAAGGGAAGTTTTAAGGTCCTTGCCCCTTGTGTTTTTGATAGTGGACTGGTGTTTGCAGTGAAACATGCCACCATGTTACATAATCACTGATGAGCCATCTTTCAAAGCTGATTGGATGGTTACTGGGGCTCACTCATAGATTCGGTTGATTAAACTACTAATGTGAGGACGAGGGAGTTGTGGATAAAATCTCAGTATGCTGAACGGAGGCACTTTATAATCATCCTCTATCATACTTCATGTAAAAATTCACTCCACTGATACAACATCTGCCACAACAAGGAGACTTGAGATTGTGATGGAATGCCATAATTTAATACAATTGCTAAATCAATAGTGCCAGATAATGAAAATTGGAGGCCACCTTGTACCTCGGTATAGGTTTCTTCAGCATATATGTGGAAACACTGACCCCTGGAGGCATCAAATTGTTATTGTGTCCACCAAGTTTCTTTTGCCTGAAGCCCTCCAGTGGCACCATTGCCCACCTCCCACCCCCCGACTCCATGCTTCTTGATTATTATGGTCCACGTTCTACAAGCACACTTGCTCTTTATGCATATTGCACTGCTTCTCCAAAGCAATTAGCAGAAGACCTACACCACTGTTGTTTTATGAAAAACAAGTTGCTTTTGGAAGTGCATCTAAGCATACCAATGTATTCATATGTATTTCCTTTAAAAACTCCTGCCCTTGTTTCCTTCTTTGTCTTTTTTTATGAAAGAGGGTGGAGATGCATCAGACCTTGATGAAACTGGTGCATCATGTCAGGCAATGTCACTGTGACAGAAGAGAGAGGAAAACTCATTAAGTGTTCATGCACCAGGCATGCACTCTTCATTGTATGCATGAAGATAAAAGCTTTAAGGTGGCTGGTTTGTTTGATCAGTGTCACAAAGCTCTAGAGAGAGGTATTATTTCCAGGTCTATTCCTTGTGGCATTTGAGGTAGGTCATGCTTCTGTTCGCACAAACACCCGATTAGGAAAGCAGTGCAGTGCTCCAAAAAGGGTCAAACCATAAATGTTGTCTGGCAGGAGAAAGGTTGAGCTTCCCAGTTGAGTGTAAAAGCAACAATGTGTACCAGTCTGCTACGTACAGGGTGATCATCAATATTAACCACTACTGCATGCATTGTAAAAACAAAGTGTACGTTGGAGTCTGATTTAAATGTATGTATAGCACATGTGCTATGACTGAAAAGCTAAAGCAGTTGTTTGTTTGTACGTGTGTCTGTGTGCATGTGTGTACAGAGATCCCAACAAGCCAGTGCCCCAGGACACCAAGTTCATCCACACGAAAGCCAACCGCTTCGAGGAGGTGGCCTGGTCAAAGTATAACCCCCAGGACCAGTTGTACCTGCACATTGGTTTGAAGCCACGTGTTCGCGACCACTACCGCGCCACCAAGGTGGCCTTCTGGAAGCACTTGGTGCCGCACCTCTACAACCTCCACGACATGTTCCACTACACGTCCACCACCACCAAAGTGCCACCACCCGAGACCACACAGAACTCGCTGTCCACCAAGCGGCCCGGCGGAAAGGCATGGCCCTTCAACACCAAGAGGCCACCCATGTCACCCGCCTACAGCGAAGGTGGCAAAGAGCCTTGGAACGGTGAGGAGGAGCCTGGGCCACTCGTTGTAGAGAACCCACGAGACTACTCCACCGAGCTGAGTGTCACCATCGCCGTGGGCGCTTCGCTCCTCTTCCTCAACGTGCTCGCCTTTGCCGCGCTCTACTACCGGAAGGACAAGCGGCGGCAGGAGCAGCGTCCACAGGCCAGTCCGCCGTCACGTGGCGCAGGGGTCACAGGCACTGCCACTGCCAGCGAGGTGAGTCGGCGCACTCCCGCTGAGGAGGAGATCGTGTCACTGCAGGTGAATCAGGCGCGCCGTGAATGTGAGGGCGGGGAGGCCCTGCGCCTGGCCTCCCTACCCGACTACGCGCTGACCCTGCGCCGCTCACCTGATGACATCCCACTGATGACACCCAACACCATCACCATGATCCCCAACTCGCTGGTGGGCATGCCCAACCTGCACCCCTACAACACCTTCACTGCCGGCTTCAACTCCACCGGCCTGCCACACTCGCACTCCACAACCCGTGTATAGCTTTAAGGAGGCCCGTCTGAGCGGGGCATGCAGATGCAGGAGAGCTCTTGGTTTTCTAAGAATATCACAGTGGATTGCATAGGAAACGGTAATGAAATGTTTTGAAAAGAATTTTGTGGCAGCAAAACCTGGACGTGCTCTCTGGACGTCTGGTTGTTACAGACCTGCCAAAACGCCAATTACTCCATCTTCCTAAGATGAGTGTGTCAAGCAGTATTTTTTTCTAATAATCATTTTAAAAATGGGGGGGGTGCCTTTTTAAGAACTCTGGGGAGATATCAACACTTTTTTCTTGAATAATTAACAAAAATGCAGAAAAGTGCTTTTTATTTCCCATTTCAGTCTCTTGTGGGAAACACATTTCAAAACAGTGGCCTCTGAGATGACATCTGCATAATATCTGTTGCTTTTTTCTTTTCAATGCCTTACTGAGAGCTTGATTTTTGTTGTTCTTCTTTTTATCTTTCACTGAAATGAGCGTGTGTGGAGTAAACTTGGCATAAGCAACTGGATTCTGGAGAAACATTTATAGAAACCACATAGCGATTTGAAGCAATCCATGCCAACTTGTTAGTTGCTTATCCCTATACTTGGTTTTACCATTTTCCCATTATTTCCAGTGAAAACTATTGTCTGATACAGACTCTGCCAGACAAAGACTGGACATATAAACTTTACTGTGATTGTTTTGCTAAAAGAAAAGTGCAACTTTTTCAACAAAATTAACTATCAACTACTGGATCTGATCTTCATGAACTGCACACTCGCACACACTTCTCAGAACACCTGTTTGTTGTGTGTGTGTGTGTGTGTGTGTGTGTGTGAGTGTGTGTTTGGACATACATGTTTGAGTGAGAATGGGTGCTTGGGTTTAGAATGTCTGAGAAGGCCTGTGTGTAGTGAATGGGTGGGAGGGGGGAAGTTAATGGGTGCATATTAGTGAGAATGTGTGTGTGCTTGTGCTAAAATCACCTGAGAATGGGCCTGTGTGAGAGAAATGAGTGTGTGAACATTTTCCCTGTTTTTGTTTAACATTTGTATGGAACGGGTGGGGGAAGGGAAAGCTTCTTTGCCATGTTGTTCATTTTGTTTACCACAAATAGTGTTATGGCTGCATTACTGGTCATCTGTCTTTGCAAAATAGCACTTTTTGTTCTTTAAAAATTATATATGTCTAATTTTGCTTAAAGAATTACAAAAATAAATCTATTATTATTTTACATGTAAAAAAATAGCTGAAGATTCAACTGAACTAACTGACATGATTCCATTGACTTTGTTCCTCCCAGAAGGAGATGGTGGCCTGTTTACACTGAATAACCTTCAGTGTAGACCTGTGTTTCTTTAAATATATATATAAATATGAGCATACATACATATATGTATAGAGCTTTTATGAAGATTATGCTCCCATTGATCTGAAAGTGTACATGACCATTTCCTATTAGATTGAAAGCACCAATATCCAGAAGGAAAAATGATTAGTATTTGTGCTAGTTTAATTCTCAACTCCATAATCTAAGGCCACACCAAGTGTCTTTTTAATAGCTCTATATGTATATTTATGTATAAATATATTTAATATTTATTTATGTACACCAGATGTATACATGCTGATTGTGCCATGTGCCAAATTAAACCATAAAACTGGAGAAGATGTTGCAAACACACATTATTTATCATGCCTTCATCCGATTGATTCTACTTGATTTTTAAGATAGTCATGTCAAACCATGCTGTTTATGACATATTTCCCCCTCCCAATGTTAGATGAGAACATGCAAGGGATTTGTTATTCAAAGGTAGGATTTTTGGATGAAACGTAGATTTTTTGGGTGAGCAGCTCAGCTCATTTTGTACATGCTGCTAGTCATCCGTAGAGATGCGGACCTAAGCCATCCTGTGAAATGTTTGGCTCTGGTCAAAGTGTCCTCAGTCAGTTAGCACCTGTCTTCACTGACCTTAATCATCCCCTTCCTTTTCTAAATCACAGTAGTTCTTGAATACAATGTCTCTTATGATGTTAAATAAATTTGATTCAGTTGATAAATCAGAGTTAGCACCCAATCTGAGAAAAAGTCCAATCACATTTGCCTTTCCACCTGGACATGTACTTGGACATCTGCTCGGTTTGTTCAGAAGGTTGTGAAGTACACTGTTGTTTCTGATCTAGCTAAATCTAGGCTTAAGTATATGTTAACCCTGATGTTTATGCCTAATAGTGAATGAATGCTGCATGTGTCCTGATTAGATGCTCATTTGTCCTGATTAGACTGGAAAAAATAGCAAATCATCAGATTTTGAAGTCTGGAGCTGAAGAAGCAAGTTGGGCTTAAAGTAGGCCTGAACAAAACCACAGAGGAAAAGCCTGTTCTCAGAGGGGAAGCCTATTCTCCACTGAGCAGCAGCTGGATTTGAATGCAGAGCTGCATTTACTGGGACTGCTGTAATCAGTTTAACTGGATTTCTGCTGACCAGGAATCTTGTATACAAGCATCAACCAGGCATGTCGTCTGGCCAGCTAAGACATGTAAGGGGCCAGTTAGAATCCAGTTCCCTTAGGGCTCTTCCCCCACCACAGGCGACAATGCGGGGGATTAGAATGCTTCATCGAATTCAAGTAACTTTCTCAATCAAGTCTTTAAGCTAGCAGCAGTTGGTCAGAACACAGAGGTCAAATTCTCCCTGGAATCAATATTGAACTCTGCATGACCACTGCTGTCTCATAATTAAATCTTTTAGATTGGAGGCAGTGGAACAGCTGGAATTTTTCCCTGCCAAACAAAAATTTACAATATCTGAATGGATATTTTATAATTTTTCTTTGTATATTTGTATACATCTTGTTTAATAATGGTTTGGTATAACTAACTTTTTTTGTATACTTTTTATCAGTATCATCTATGTGCAATGAACTATTATCTGGTGAACTATTTCATTTTTCCTATTTATGATATAAATATTTGAAGATCCTAGTGTTATTGCAAAAATAACACTCCTTTTTTAGATTATACATTTGCTTTCTCCTTCTTATTATATGCAGGTGTAGATGATTCTTTTGCTTTAAAATATGTCAGTTTTGCAAAAAATATTATGATTAAATGTGCCTCTTCACTGCAGAAGAGCCCATGTTCAAGCTTCAAAGAGTCATACCCTGAGGTCAGTTTTAGAGAGTCATACCCTGAGGTCAGTTTCAGAGAGTCATACCCTGAGGTCAGTTTTAGAGAGTCATACCCTGAGGTCAGTTTTAGAGAGTCATACCCTGAGGTCAGTTTCAGAGAGTCATACCCTGAGGTCAGTT
>JAOXYF010000010.1:12059986-12094325 GCA_028565775.1 Sternarchorhynchus goeldii
CTTAGAAAACACCCTTTCACAACACCAAACGCCAACTCAAAACCCGCAAAGGGCCGCGAGGCTCGAACCCCCTTTATGTGGTTGTGACACTCAAAATGAAACAATGACGTAGCCCACTGAATCCGAGGCCTCGTTTGTCATCAGTCACATGATTTTTACGGTACTGACACAAGCCTCAAAACGGGGCTTCATGTGGCACGACCCTTTTTGCTCGACACAGGCATCGCTTCAAATGTTACATCACTACCTCTACCTGTTCCTGCTGCCTTTGTTGGTTTTTTTGACTTTCTGCCTGTTTTTGGGGTACTGTTTTTGCCTTGCCCCTTTTGTACCTTTGCATGTTTGCTGACCTAGTTTCTGATCCCGCTTTCGTTGTATGACTCTGCTTTTTGCCTGCCACAATAAAACTTCTACTTTATCAGACATTATCCTGCGCATGGATCCCTCTCTGCCCCGCGCTCGGGAATCGTTACACTGCTGTACCAGTTGAGCTACAAAATTATGCTTTTTGTTCTATCATCCACTAGCCTTTTCCACAAACCCAAAGTCACAAACTTACTCACTAACCCACAATATTTGATCATTTTACCTCTTACCTTGTTCTACTTTTATTTTGTATATGTTGTATACAGTTCTACAGAGAAATAAAATATACTGTACCTTACTCCGCACACACAAAACAATTCAACATGAACCATAGATCAATAATTCTATAGCAATATCTTAAAGACTCCCATGTTTTAAATGATGAACAAGTATTGCACTTTGTTTATGGACAAACTGTCAAATTTCTTTTTTAATGCAAACTGGGAACTGTGTGGTTTCACTTGTCCTTCTGCTATTAATTCCTCTAAATAGAGCTGGTCAGCACTCAGACAGTAGTGGTTTTGCTTTCTATCCAGACAGTTGGAGATCCCCATTAAAATGCCATTGTTGTTCTAAATTGCACAATAACTCCCATCCCTCTTTTTGCCCTCTTTTCTTGTATTTGTACATCTCAATGCCATGTTCAATACCATAGACCACAGCATCTTACTGGACAAGCTGGAAATACTCATTAGAAGACCAGCACTCTCCTGATCTAGCAGCAGCTAGAGTCCTTACTAGAACTAGAAGATATGAACATATTACATCCATCTTATCCTCACAGTACTGGCTCCCTGTCAAATTTTGGATTGATTATTGAATATTACTACTTACCTATAAAGCAGTTAATGGTCTTGCTACACTGTACCTGAGCAAGCTTGTGGTCTCCTATGAACTGCCTCGCCTACTTCAATCAAAAGGTGCTGGTTATTTGTGGGTACCTCAGATTATGAAGACTACAGAGGGTGACGGATCTTTTTCTTACAAAGCCCCACAGAATAATCTTCTAGCTAATGTTCGGGAATCAGACAGTCTCAGTCTTTAAAACTAGGTTAAAAACTTACTTGCTAGACACTGTTTAGGTTGGAATCAAGTGTCATGACCAATACTCATTCCACAAGGACGGTTGCTAGATTGAACACTTTGAACACAATACCTTGCTAGATCGAATACTGTGTGATACATATGTGCTTAGCATGTAAACCACATTCTTCAGATCATCAATAAATGTATTAAACACAAGATATAGACTGATTTCTAAGGTAGCATATTCATATTTGCATTCACGCATATTTGTACACTCAGACATTTGTGACTATAGATGCAGTTGCAGAGGCCTGCTTCCTCTTTTTGTGGCCAGTTTCTTTTGAGAGCAAAGGGAAAATTTGGCATTGTTTTCTGCCTATTACATCTGTTCCAAACTGTAAAGTGCAGAAGCAAAATCTGTTCAGAATCTAGTAACTGGGTATTGAATATCTGTTAAATAACATTGTTGTTTGAGGTTATGGTGTACAAGAGTATATCATGTAAAGAATGACATTTTAGAGTTTACTGTACAATTGTATGATGAGCTCTGGGGAAAACAAATGTGGGTTGTGCCAAGAAGGTGGCTGATGCACTTCCTGTCAAGGCTGTTGATAAACCACAATTTCCTTGCTTGTTTGCACATGGTTTAACCCAGAAGCTGAAATAATATCTTATTAAACTGTCTGATTAGCTATTCATCAACAAAATATGAATTGGGAAAATGCCCTGTAGTTCAGAACATAGAAAATGTATTTGTAAAAAATCAGATTGTAAAAAATGTATATAACCAAAAAAATTCAAATGTGAATTAAAATTACTGAAAAATATTTTGTTACACAATTTAATTGCATGAACAATTGCATTTCAGTACAAATACTTTAATTTATAATATAAAAAACAAAAATTATCAGTAACAAAGCTATACATTTACATTGAAAGATACTTGATGCATTAACATAAATGTATAATTTTACAGTAATCACAATATACAAACAATTCTATACAAAATGAGTAAAAAACTATAGCTGACACAAGGATTCATGCAATCAGAATTATATAGCACTCTGCAAGTACTGTTGGGACTCTTAAAATGTGTCATTTTTCAGTCATGATTCAAAACCATTGCTGACAGGGTAAAAATGGCCTTAGTTTAAGAAACCTTGAGTTGGAGCAAATGGTCATATTCATTACAAGATAATTATGACTTAACAAATCAGTTTCAATTAGGAAACTTCTAAAGAAGGTCAAATGTGTTAGGCAAAGACAAAAACCATTAAACTCTAAAACCCAGCCTCAGTTTTAAATGTGCTCCTGTCAAAACCAGTGCTGTGTGAGTCATTCACATTAAGGAACACCTCACTCAAAAATGCTAAGTTTGCTAATTCTAAATCAGTAAAAGCTAGGCATACTAAGTCAGCATTGTTAAAATAAAGTCAAGCTAACTGGTCTTAGCAGCAAAGTACTCTTTGCATCTTTGGGTGAACTAATCCATAACTATTTGCCCAACAAGAGTTCGTTTATTTAAAGTTTATTTATTTTTATAGCGCTTTTAACAACAGACGTTGTCTCAAAGCAGCTTTACAAATGTCCGAGTCCAAGCCCCCAGTGAGCAAGCCCAGGGCGACAGTGGCAAGGGAAAACTCCCTAAGGCATGAGGAAGAGCACAGGTTTATCTTGTGTGAGAATACTGTAGACACCCATACTGTCAGCTCTTTCTCATTATACAATTCTTGCACATGCTGGTAATCTTGGATCCAATTCCACACTCACATGAGCTGTGTCTGCTCACATCTCTGTTGTGCAACATAAAGAGAGGATTATTATGCTCAAACCTTGTACTGATGACTGAAGTCATGATTCAAATAAAATCAAATCAGATTCATTTATATAGTTCTTTTTACAACAGTTGTTGTCTCAAAGCAGCTTTACAAGTGTCTGAGTCCAAGCCCCCAGTGAGCAAGCCAAGGGCGACAGTGGCATGAAAAAACTCCCAAAGAGTATGAGGAAGAAATCTTGAGAAGAACCAAGACTCAGGGGTGGAGTCCAACCTCTTCTAGCCGACACCAGTCACCATGACAACACCATGACAAAAGATAAATAAACTCTTGCCGGAGTCTCAGTTTGCCCTCTGCACAATTGTACATTTTCTGCACCCCTTGCATTACAAGAGCACACCTAATGCTTTGTGATCTCCTTTTCCCCCTCTCTCTTCACCTCCCACTCAATCGAGCTACTCAAGCTACATTTGAGGCTCCAGGAGATACTGAAGATCCAGATTCCTGACTCATGATCTGCCAATCTGCCTCATCCATCCTGATGCCCTTCTTCTGTTTGAGTCTTATTAACTGAACATCACTCACTGCTGCTAATGGATAGACTCTACTACAAGGCCATAAAGCACCTAGAAAATGCTCTGGTATGCCAGGGGATGCGCCGATGCCACCAGGGAACATGCTGATGCACCCACCTGCCTTAGGCTCAACATCCACTTTGGAACGACTGCTCAATCTAGAAATTGCACTTTAAATGGACTGCTACTAGCTGGGCCACCCATTGGAGGATGGGTTCCCTTCTGAGTCTTGGTCCTCCCAAGGTTTCTTCCTAATCCACATCTAGGGAGTTTTTCCTTGCCACTGTCGCCCCTGGCTTGCTCATTAGGGACTTGTACCCATGTGTTTGAAAAGCTACTTTGTGACAAAATTTGGTGTAAAAAGCGCTATATAAATACATTTTACTTTGACTTTTACTTAAAGTTAAACTGTAAAATCTTCAGATGTTCCAAATGTTCAAAAAAATTAACAACAGATACTATGACTACTATATTCCCTTTTCTTACCTGCAAGCTCTTTGTCTAGGTTCTCAATGAAGCTCTGCAGGTCTGATGTGTCCCCAAGCTTGGTTGCTGCAAGGGGGAAGGTTGGAGGGGTTAGGGGAGATGGAGGGTGGTTTAAGAAGTATTCTGGAATGTGGGGATGGGGAGAAAAGCTATTGCAGTTTATTCTGCAGAAATATTCTGCAGTTTAAGAAATGGGTTGTGACAGTCAGAACTTCATAAGGGGATTTGGGGGGGGGGGCTGAAATCAAATCTTCCATCTCTCCCAAAAGCAGCAAATTCACAGCTGCCTGTTCAGATGACTTTGAACTTGGCTTGAAAATCTTTTTGTAAATATCCCATAAAACAGCATATATCAAAGAGATTAGCTCAGCATGAATCAGATTAGCTCTTGCATGTATCTAAGAATATCTGTGGTTTAAAGTGGAACACTTTGGTGGTTTGTTTTTTATATGTAGTTCCTTCAAAAAAGGAGATACTGGCCCTTCCATCACAACCAATTAATTAAAATCAAGCTTCTATAACTTCTCTTTTGATGCACCTAGTAGTTAAATTTAAAAATTTGTCACAGCCTCCAAGACATGCCTGGATAAACCTCAGAAAGCAAGACCCTGCATCACAGACTGAGTCCAGTCCCCCACACATTTACATGCACATCAATGCCCCCAGCTTTCTTGTGTAAGTGTGATGGCTATCAGGATCGAAACGTAATATACTTTTCTGTGCAGTTGTCATGCTTGCAGTGTTGAGCTCCTCCACACTAGCATTCAGGCTGTTTCCGTGGGATGGCTCGCTACCTGAGAGGGAAGACCAGTCAGCGATAAAAGATGTATAATTTATAGCAATAATATAGTGTTCCAGTATACAAAAATGTGAGGCCTGTCTATAATTGCATATTCGTGGGAGATTAAGTTTTAGCAAAAAGAAAGTCTTAAAGAATATTTTACTCCAGTTTGGAGTATGGCCTTATGTAACTTTCGTTTTATGTTCATTCTTTAAATTTACATTACACGGGGCAGCGTTAAACTGTCTAAACTCGTGACAAGCTGCTTTAACTGTCCTTCGATATTAAAAACTCCAGGTTAGAAACTTCCACGAGTAAAAGAAGTAATGCAAAATGTGCCTTCCCCTAAAGGTGATGTAGAGGGAAAATTTAAGGCACTCACCGTCGTCCGCGTCTTCAATGCCGCTGTCACTCACTCCATCGTTGAGACCTGAGCGACGTTTAGCCTCGCTGAGAAGATGTTCATAGGCGTAGGGCATACTCTGCGACGGAGCGGTCAACTCTTCAACAACCTCATTAAATTCCTGAAGAAGATCCCCTAGTTCCATCTCCAAGTCTAGAGGAATTTGATATGTTCGTAAGTCTTGTTAAGTTTGTTAACAGCAATTTACTGAACATTTCCAGTTAATTTTGTTTATGTACAAACTCTGGTCTGAATTTTACCAATTAAAATGTAACGTATATAAAAAGTTCGATGTATTTTAAGACTAACTTCTAGCTTAATATTGTTTTTTATAGACTACATTGCTTAGGCATGTTAAAGGAGAAAATGATAACTAACCTGCAAAGTTTGCGGTAGACATCTTTTCATAAAACCCTTCGGTTTAAAGACAGTGACACTATTAACATTTGAGTAGTCAAGTTTGCGCGAGCTATTCCTTTTTATATACGCCATTTGTGGAACGGAACTGCGCTTCAGCCAATAAAATCGCAATGTGGTATTGCGCTATACAGTAGAGCCGGCATGTATTGTCGACAGTTTCCTTGACGCAAATAGTTTGACAGTTTACGATGCCGCCGTAAAGGAAAAAGTGTGGTTAGGCATATATACAAACGTTTTACTAGGGTACAAACGTTTTTCTAGGGTATATATGCATAACCACACAAAGGAATCTTCTATAAAACAATGTAGAAATCATTTTGTTTAGAAATAATGTAGAAATAATTTGTTCATAAATCTGAGGTTTGCAATGTGGAGTGTGTTACTGCACCTACTGTACACTTGTTTCGAAACTCCGACGACAGAAACGAAATGAGAGAACCTTTTCGTTGTCTAGGTCACACCGATGCCTGTGCAGTGCCACACGATGGCGACACAAGAATGGAGTCATTATTCGAATACTAATTCAGTTGGAACTGCCGTTGAAATGTGTTACATAAAAAAGTAAAGTGTGTGACTATAACAAATATATAGTCATTTTACTGGACTAAAATTAATAAGATGTTGAGAATTTGACACGCCTGTGTGCACATCAACACCTTTGGTAATTATACAGACGTTTTCTGAGCGGAATAAAAACGGTTAGTCTACATACATGATGAGTGAAAAAAAGATGATGTTGACATACCAGTCTTTCCCCAGGGACGTTTGTGTCTTTCAGATACCTGTAGTGTAGCTTACCTTGCAGGTAAAAAAAATCGTTTTACTTGGACGTCCTGCTGCACGTGCTTATAGAATGGGCAGTTGCGGCTCCCGAAAATACGAACATGTTTATTACAGGTATGCTCCATAATTTGTATTCTCAGTTAAGTATATTTGTCATACTTTGAATACCTGTTGTTTCAAATATGTATTTTAATGTGGAATCTGTAGAACAGAAGACGAGGTAAAAGTCTGTTTCTTTTGTTGATTAGTACTAAAGAATGCGGAATAGAGTGCTTAGGGAAAATGTGGATGGGAGAAGGTGAATCGTTTTAACGGTGAAGCTAAAGATTTAAAATTTCAGACAGGTATAAATGCGAACTTGTAGGTCTTATTAATTGATGCAATTTCCCTGTTATGATTAATCAATCAGGAATTAAATAATTCGTTATAAAAAAAATTGTTTTTTGTTTGTTTTGTTTTGTTTTTAGAGGGTGCTTCTTGTATCATCTGTTAGATTGTATGTCACACATTACTGCCTTTCTCAACACCAGAGGAGCAGACAAAAGGAATTAAGATAGGCACCCTGAGACAGGTCTACTTTCCTCCATTCCAGCTGCTTGGGAATTCATATTTGAGAGTGAACAAAGAAACGGGGGACCTGTACACGACTGAATGGAAACTTGATGGGGAAGCCTTGTGTCCATCACAGAAGGATGGGGTCTGTACCATCTCAGACAGTGCCCTAGTGGGCCCTGAACAGGACATGGTAAACATAACCGTTGTTGTCGAGGATATTAATAATAGTGCTCCTTATTTTGTAATTAGTGAAATTCGTTTAAAGATTCCTGAGGATTCTTGGCTGTGGGGGGAAAGGGTCCTGTTGGATAACAAGGCTCGGGATGAGGATGCTGGCAGTAATGGGGAGGTAAGTTATGATTTGGAAGGAGCTGCAGGCTTCTTTAGTGTGGCCCAGGAAGGGTCAGTCTTTGTGCTGATTGTGGAAAAGGGGCTGGATTGGGAGGCTTGTGATGAGTATGGCATGCGACTCCTCATCGCCAAAGACAGCGGTCCTGTGCCTCTGAGCGCTACGGCAACTCTCATCACAGTGATGGACGTTGATGATCACTGCCCACAGTTTTGCCCTGACAACCTTGGCAGTGTGCCTGCAGGAGTCATTCAGGGCACAACAGTGGCCCAGGTACTGGCCACGGACCAAGACCTGGGTGACAATGCCCAGATCACCTATTCCTTCAGTACACATATCTCAGACCAGGCCAAGATCACAGAAAGGATTAGTTTAGCCATAAATGTGAGTCTGGACACACCTGAGATGCATGTGCTGAGAGTGTTTGCAAATAGCCCTCATTGCCCAGCTGCACAAGCACAGATAACTGTGTACATGCAAGCAGTGCTGAGCCTGGAGACGACTATTGAGATCAAATTTGTGGTCGAGGATCAAAACCAAACAATAGTGTTACGGGAGAATGAGCCCCCCACTGTCTTGGCCATTTTGAGGCTGATAGAAACTCCAAACTTTCAGGGGGTTTTGTCCTTAAAGACAGACAACACAGCATTCGCTTTGAAGATGCAAGCAAGCAGCTACCTACTTTTGACATTAAAGCCTCTGGAGTATGAGATATGGAGTGACTATCATGTTACTATTGTTATTAGTGAAACCCAAGGCAGTCATGTGTTTGGAACAAAATGTGAAGGTTGAAGATGTGAATGACAATGCCCCCCAGTTTGAGCAGCCTGATTATCAAGTGGAGCCAGAGGAAAACAATAAGCCTGGTATATTTTTAATACTAGTGAATGCAACTGATGCAGATAACAAGGTCTATGACAAAGTGGCGTGCAGGATGATTCATGATAGCCCAATTGCCTTCAGTATTAATGAAACAACAGGTGTGATATCAGTTGCAGAAACTTTGGACAGAGAACAGCAGGGAGTATATGTCCTCACAGTTCTGGCCAGGGACCATGGCAGCCCACCTCTGGAGGCTCTGGTGTCTGTGAGTGTCCTGGACCAGAATGATAACCAGCCAACCTTCCTCCCTCCACGCTCCATCTTCATTATCTCTGAAAGCATTGCATGCCTGGCCCAAGTTGGGAAGACTGACGTGGAAGATGCTGATGAAGGTGCCAATGGTACAGTGGAACACATCTGGGTGCTGGATGAGCGTGTTCACCACGACTGTCATCATTATTGTCGAGGACATAAATGACAACCAGCCACAGATCATATTTCCTGCCAGCAATGACTCCTGCCAGACTTTATCACCCAGCGCCAAGGCCGGCAGCTTGGTCACCAAGATCTATGCAATCGACCATGACTTGGGCGTTAACTCTGACATCAGGTACCAGATTGTAGCCAGCAAGCCAGCTAGGAATAGTCCATTCCAGATTGATCCACTTTCGGGAAATATAATGCTGACACGGCAGCTGGCAGCTAGTGACTCTGGCATGTACCACCTCTTCATTGAGGTGAGTGACAGTGGAAAGCCCACACCTTTGCAGGCCACTGTGTGGATCCACCTGCTAGTCAACGAAAAGTTGGAGCAGTGCCACCTCACCAGCATTCCTGAGTACGCGCTCAAGACCTTAGAGGCTCCTGTGGAAAAGCTAGATACAGAACCATATAAAGACTGTGTTGAAGAGCCTTGGTACTTTCTCCTGTGTGGTATTGGTCTGGTAGTATTGTCAGCATGCATGCTTCTGGTCACCACTATGAATTGTTTGCGACAGAGAAAGTTGGCACAGAAAAGAAGTACAGGAGAGCATGAACTAAAACGTTTAAATTAAAGAAAAAGATGACACAATCACATCAACATTTTAATGTAAATACTACACATGAAATCTACAATTTTCAAATGTCACATTCTCATTCTGTATTGCATTCCATACTACCTGAATTAACAGTTTTGGAGGCAACAGTGACAAACAGTGGCACAAAATTCAAATAAGTTCAGCAATGTTTTGCAATGTTTTCTTTTGTTTGCTACAATAAAACAAAATAAATGGGTTTGATTTGATATGTCTAGGATTTTTCTCATAAGATAGCAAGATTTCATATTTTAAGCAACTTATATAACAGATACATAAACAAGATGAAAACTTCATTGTTGTGTGAAGCAGTTGCACCCAACAATGTTTTCATATTGGAGCAGGAATGTGCAGTTATTTCTCGGGTACCATAGGCATTCTTTGTGTTTAATTTATAACTTTGTTTTCCATCTGAAAAATTATTTTTGCTTGCAGCAACTTCATACAGAAGTCTGAACAGTTTCCCTTTTCATGGTGAGCTTTTATAAAAGCTAATTTAAAAACCTTTCTAAAATTATTCAGTGGTTGGTTCAAAGTCTACAAAAAAGTTAAAGATCTCAGTAAATAATGGGTCTAGTTAAGATATTTAAAGAATAATTATTAACCAGAACAATATTCAGGATCAGCCAGTGATTACAGGAGTGGACTTACACTGGGTAGGTTAAATTATATTAGCTCACAGATTATCCAGCTAGAAAGTCAGGTAGTCTCTGAAGCAAAGGTTTAGAGTTCTCTTGGATTTCGAAAAAAAAATAATTGATGGAAATCTCAGATATTAGCAGTTACAAATGAATCTAATGTTTCTCTTCTAGTAAAGTGTTGACAATCTCTCCACTTGAGGCCATGTTGACATGGGGGAATTTGTGGACTGTTGACAGTTTCATTTCAAGGCACAGTATTCTCCATCATCTGATAGTCTCCCTTCTCTCCCCATGCAGGTAAATCCAACCCAGTGTTGCCATAGGCACTCCAATATATTTCCACAGAATTCATAAACATTCAAAAAATAGAGATAGGATAGAAACATGTCTGAGCATAGTTGATGCCAAGCATGTCTGTTGATATGGAGATCTGTTATCCTGAATGAACCATGACCCATCCAAATTAACCCACAGCAGAAAGTGCATACTTCCATACCATTTAATATACTTTGTCACGTTGTGTCCCGGGGAGTTGAAACAGACGAAGCCGGACTCCATCGTGCGTGAATGAAATGAACCGTTTATTTATTTTCGGTTTTGTTTAAACAGACAACAAACAGTAGACAAACGCTTACCATACAATATGCAACGTCCACGAACCAAAGACCGACAAAGACTCAGTGACGTGCACACGCTTACATACACCCCCCCCCCCCCAACAAGACTCAGGTGAAACGAATAACACTAACGAGCATTCACGAACACAACACGCACTCAGCCTACCACACAACAACGTACACAGACGAACACACCCACACAGAAACGAGACAGGGGAGGCGGCCGGGGCGGCCACCGTGACAGAACCCCCCCCCAGGGGCGCTTTCTCCTGGAGTGCCCCAATGGCCATGGACCGCCCCCAGCCCCTAGCACTGGCGCAGGACTGAAGGACAGGCACCACAGTCACTGCCGCATCCCCCGGAACAGCCACCCCCCGTTGCAGGGCCCGTCCACGGCATCTCGCCCTTAGGCCACTCTCCCAGGGAACAGGGACGACACTGTGGGAAGACAGACACAAACACTAACAGGGACAGACACAGGCATGGAGACAAACGGCAAAACAAGAACATGCACAAACACCAACATTAATTGTAAGGGGAATGGTGAATGGGACTTGGCGCAGGGGGCCACCGGCTCCCCACCATGGGCTTTGAGCCCCATAGTCCCCCAGCTCCCCAGGGCCAAGGTCCAAAGCCAGGCCGCTGCAGCACCGGGTGCGGAGAAGTCCTCGTATCTCCAGGGGTCTCCCCGGCTGGGGACCGCGGCACGCCCTCCGGAAGGGGAAGCGTCTTTGGCTGGCTCTCCGGCTCAGGGGGCTGCGTCCGGGGCCTGCCCTCTGGCTTCCGGGGCTGCGACGGGCGTATGCCTTCAGGCCTCCAGGGTTTCCCCTCTGGCTTCCGGGACTTGCCCTCTGGCTTCCGGGACTGCGACGGGCATATACCTTCGGGCCTCCTGGGCTTCCCCTCTGGGTGCCTCTCCTGGGGTCGCGAGTCCGGTGGGGCGGACTTCCTAATCGCTTCCCTCCGGGCCCAGCTACGCCTCCTCCTTTGTGCCTGGAGATGGAGCTCTGGTTCTTCCTCCTCTGTCTCCATGGCCGACTCTGGGGATGAAGGGAACCCTCCAGGATCTCGGTCTACAGGGGGACCCTCCTCCTCCGTCTCCATGGCCAACTCTGGGGATGAAGGGAACCCTCCTCCTCCTCAGATGCGTCCTCCTCAGGACCCCAGAGACTTGCGCCTCCCAACAGCACCGACCTTCCCAGCATAACAGACCTCGGGCCTCCGAGTGCCCTGCCCCTAAGCCTCTCCTTATGGGCCTCCTCAAATAAGGTCTCGTTGTCCACAGTGGTCCAGCTCCTTTCCTCCTCTGGGGTTTCCGAGGGCGTATCCATCCCTGAGGGGAGACGCGTTCCTGCCAGCACTACCTCTTCCTCGGAGTGGCACTGGCTGGTCAGCTCCTCCAGGAGGCGCTCGGACCTGATTAGATCCGCCACATCCAGCCTCCATGGAGACGGAATATGGGGGTAAATCAGGTCTGCCCGCTGAACTGGCCTCGATTACAGGAGCCCAGCGAGCTAGATAGGCCCGCAGATTCCTCTCATCCTCCGATCGGAGATGATCTGAGAAGCGGGTCATCCGGAGAGGAGCGAGACTCGGGGAAAAGGGGTGTCACCGGGGAGCGAGGAAACCTTGTTCTTCTACCCCTTTTCTTGCTGCGTTTCCTTTGCGGCATCTTACGTAGCAGTCGGTCTTTCTGTCACGTTGTGTCCCGGGGAGCTGAAACAGACGAAGCCGGACTCCAACGTGCGTGAATGAAATGAACCGTTTATTTTCGGTTTGGTTTAAACAGACAACGAACAGTAGACAACGCTTACCATACACTATGCAACGTCCACGAACCAAAGACCGACAAAGACTCAGTGACATGCACACGCTTACATACACACACCCTAACAAGACTCAGGTGAAACGAATAACACTAACGAGCATTCACGGACACCAACAGTCACTCACGGACACTACCGAACATTCACGAACACAACACGCACTCAGCCTACCACACAACAACGTACACAGACACACCCTCACACGAACACACCTACACAGAAACGAGACAGGGGAGGCGGCCAGGGCGGCCACCGTGACACTTTAATGCTGTGGTCAAACTGAGTGAGCCTTAACTGGCATAAGATTTACTTGTTTTATTATATGTATTAAATCAATTATATTAATTAATACTACCATGTAAATGCACATGCATGTTGAGCAATTAACACTAGTGCGCTCTTCCACACAGCAACAAACAAATACTATCATGGAATTTCATGTTTTTTAATGAAGGTCATTATACACACATTTCTTGTATTAATTGGTGCATGCCAAAAACTCTTATGAGGCATGGTTTGTCTCAAGGACATGAGCTCTCCTTAGAACACTCTTTATCCCTTGGTAATACATTTATTATGGAAAAAAATTGGTTACTCTGGAGAACAAATTAGTTCTGAGGACTGAGGTCAGTATCTTCAAGACACAGGACTGGATTGTTGAAATAGTGAACATAAAGATCTTTACCTTAAATTTTACTAACCTATTATACACATAAACCAAGTCTATATTTACGCAGACAAGTACACACTAGGTTTTAGTTGGTGCTAAATAGAAACAAACAGCTTGGGGCAGGTAAAGCCACAGTACATGTGACGGCGGCGCGGAGGGGAGCAGAGGCAGACGCTACTGGAAACATACTTGCAAGTTTATTAGCAGAGGGGTTGCCAGTGGTGTACAAGACACACAAATGCAAGGGTAAAGCAAGCAAGCGTATAAACAAAGCAATGTCCGGGTTTTACCGGCAGGGCTGTAATAAAGCAGCTTGAAACAAAACTGAGGCAGCGTGTAAACACACAGAGGCTGAATACAGTCACTCAAGCGGGGCTAATGCACAGCCCTGATCTGTCAGTGCTGCGTCTTTAAGTAGTCATTGTAGTGATGAGCGTCAGGTGTACTCAATAGACAGGCGATTGGGATCTTGTTAGCGGTGGATTGGTGGGCGTGGGTGTCCACCTCGACGTGACAGAGCCTTCCCCCCCCCAGGGGCCCCAACTGCCTCCCTGCCGGGGGACGACCTGGGCGGCGCGGAGCCGGGCAATCCGGACGAGAACGGTGGAACGAGGCAATCAGGTCGGGGTCCAGGATTTGAGAGGCAGGAACCCAGCTTCACTCCTCTGGTCCGAAACCCTCCCAATCGACAAGGTATTGCAGATGACCCCACCGCCGTCTGGAGTCCAGGAGGGACCGAACTCTGTACGCCGGGCCATCCTGTAACAGAATAGGGGGAAGACACTTCTGGCCGCTCCTCCTCCAAAGGGCCTGACTGCACCCTTTGGAGAGGGGAAATGTGGAAGGCTGATGAAGCCCTGCTTTCTCCAGGAAGACCTATCCTGTAGGTTACATTGTTAATTCGAGCCACAATGGGGTAAGGACCGACATACTTATGAGCCAGCTTTCCTGTTGGACCCATCCTACCATCTTTGGTGGCCACCCACACCTTCTCTCCAATTTCAAAGCGGGGAGTTTTCCCCTTCGACGGTCTGCTTTGCACTTATAGTTGGCAGTCGCCCTTCTTAGGCATTGGTGAGACCTCCCCCCATACGCGCCCGCTGTTCCGGAACCATTCTTCCACAGCCGGCTGGTCCGAGCACTGGGGGTTCCAGGGGTACAGCGGGGGCTGGAAACCAAGCACACACTCAAAGGGGGTGAGACCTGTACCTACGTGCGTGAGGGAATTTTGGGTGTATTCGGCCCATGGGAGATAGGTGCACCAGGAGTCTGGGTGCTCCTGGCAGTAAAACCGGAGGAACTTACCCAGCTCCTGGTTTACCCGCTCCACTTGGCCGTTCGCCTGAGGATGGTAGCCCGAGGTAAGGCCCACCGCCACATTGAGGCGGCTGAGCAGCTCACGCCATACAATAGATGTAAATTGGGACCCCCGGTCGGTGACAACGTCCTCCGGCAGACTGAACTGCTGGAAGATGTTCTGAAACAGCAGGTCCGCGGTTTGCCATGCCGTGGGGAGATGCGAGAGGGGCAGAAACCAGACCATTTTAGAGAAACAGTCTACAATAACCATGATGACTGTGTTACCTTCCGATGTAGGGAGGTCAGTGACAAAGTCCAGAGCTATGTGAGACCATGGTCGTTTAGGTGTGGGTAGGGGGTGCAGTTTTCTGGCCGGAGGTGTCCTAGGCACTTTGCATCTGGCACAATCCAAACAGGAATTAACGGCACGGACAACGTCAGCGTGGAGGCCCAGTGCAGTCCCACGGACGGTGGGGAGGCAGTTTGGTGGACCGCTGTGGGCTGAAGACCTTCGCCAGGACTTCATACGGGGCAGGTATAGGATGGGCAAGATCAGCATTGGGGCTCTCTACTGATGTGGAGATGATGGGCTCCGGGCATGTGGCTCTTGCATCCAGGGCCCCAGTTCACCAACCTGTTTTCTTTCCAGGCAAGTTGAGGCTCATGACACTAACCACGGTAGTCCTAACGCAGGAGATTGAGCAAGGGAGGACAGCAGCATAAAAGAGCGACGCTCAAAGTGGTTACCAGTTTTTATTCGGAGTTTGGGGGTGCGATGGGTGACAAGACTGTCACCTAATGGAGCTCCATCAATGGTGACCACCTGTTTGGGCACTGCAAGGGGTATGGCACACACTCTGCTTGACTTGGCATATTCCCTGTCCATCACCTCCGAGGCTGCCCCCCCATTGTCCACGACAGCTGTAACGTAATGGGACTTGCCTCGGTGGATAATGCAAATGGGAAGGCCAAAGAGGTTAGAAGGGATTTTACTCACCCCGATCTCCTCTTTGTTTTGGGAGGGCTTGGCACGGTTGTTTGAACGATCCACCTGCATGGGTTCTTCAGGTGTAGCTTCCGAATCCTCGCAAGCAGGTGGCATTGCCGGAACCGACCGCTGGTGGTGCTGGCGATCCTCCAGTAGGCGGTCATAGGTTATCGCTCGACTGATGACTGCATTAAGGTCCTCTCCTTCGGTTTTCAGGGTTAGCTCGGCCAGGAGCTCCCTTCTTAAACCGTACACAAATGAGTCGATTAAAGCAGCATTATTCCACCGCGTACCTGCCGCGAGGGTCCTAAACTCCATCGCGTACTCGGCTGTGCTGCGTACTCCTTGTCGTAATCGAAGTAGGGCATGGCTGTACACCCGTTCTTGCTGTGGATGGTAAAAAACAGATTTCAGCTTCTGGATAAAAGTGGCGTAGTTTGAGGTTAACGGGGAAGAGCTGGTTACAAGGGCAGCACCCCAGGTAAGTGCCTTTCCCGTTAGCCGGGAGATGACAAACGCTACTTTGGCCATATCAAGCAGACTGGGCTGGAACGTGAAATAATTCGCACTGTAAAGGAACCCCTCGCAGGACTCAGGGTTCTCATCATACAAACCAGGGGCTGTGAGGTGGCAGCGAAAGCCTTCAGCGACTAATGACACGGGGGGAGTACTTTGCGTCGCAGGGGTGGAGGTTTGCAGGTGTTGGGCGATGGTGTAAACATACTTGGAGGTTTATTAGCAGAGGGGTTGCCAGTGGCATACAAGACACACAAATGCAAGGGTAAAGCAAGCAAGCGTGTAAACAAAGCAATGTCCGGGTTTTACCGTCAGGGCTGTAATAAAGCAGCTTGAAACAAAACTGAGGCAGCGTGTAAACACACAGAGGCTGAAGCCAGTCACTCAAGCGGGGCTAATGCACAGCCCTGATCTGTCAGTGCTGCGTCTTTAAGTAGTCATTGTAGTAATGAGCGTCAGGTGAACTCAATAGACAGGCGATTGGGATCTTGTTAGCGGTGGATTGGTGAGCATGGCTAGCGGACTGGGTGTCCGCCTCGACGTGACAGTACAATGACTGTGATGGTAATACCAGATGCACTTCTACATTTACATTTCTGCCATTTGGCAGACGCTCTTATCCAGAGCGACTTACAAAGTGCTTAGGGATACTTGGAAATCCCTTCTAGTGATGGAACTTTATCTTTCACTTTATCACATTAAGAAATTACATGAGAAATTACAGAAAATGTAATGATTAAGAAAACAATGTTTCAAACTTAAAACGTTATTTAAAATGTGCCTACACATTTGAATTAAGTTTTTATTTGTATATAAATTAAAGAACATACACAAAAACTATATACATATCAGATGTATTACATGCATGTTCATTCAATTGTTTATGTGCTTGTTAGAAGCAATGGGCAATGTAAAAATATTTTTTGTCCAACAATTGCACTTTTACCTAATTCTAAAAAAATATAATACAGTTAAGTATGCATTGTTTGTATCTAAGTATGTAATCAGGATAAAGGTCGCAGCATGGTACAATTACAAGCGAGCAAAAATACAGAGGAACATCCAGAGAGGGCAAAAAAAACAGTACGGTCAATACCCGTTGTACTGCGCTTAATCTTTCTTGCTTGATCCATTAAGGCTCTCCTCTCTTGAATCCAGGCGCCATCTATGGTGGATGAAAACTGTAGCTGTGGAATAAGCCATTGGTTAAACCAAAGAAATATGTGATATTTACGTCACTAACTATGTTAATCCATATTAACATAGGATAGAACACTCGTTTAATCCGAATTTTAGTAGACAGAGCAATCACTTCAATCAATCACGTCATCTAATCAAATGCGTACAAATGGAAACACGAATAAAATATCAAAATGTATGATCGTGCTGACTGTATACAGTCTACTCATATGTAATGTAACAAAGCAACTTCATAAACAGTAGAGTGAGGGTAAGAAACTAATGCTTTTTGATTTTTGCAAATTAATTTAAAGGTATTTGATCAACATTAATCAGTTTGTATGCAATCGTCCTGCACATTTCTGCTACAAATGAACATGTAAATTTTATTCCCTGCACCGACTGTTTCTTATCAAAGCGGAGCGAGTGCAAACATTAGAACTAGGTCTACCCAACATGTAGGCTAGCTGTAACTGTCACTAAGATCTGTTACATTGATACAAAAACAATGAGATCAATACGGTTGTATGTTGCAAAATGAGCGTTCCATGTAAAATATTATTAGTGAAGACAGGTTGTGTCAAACGTAAATAATGGACCAGAAACTGATCAGTAAAATAGCGTTATATGACTTTTTCAAAATTCGCATTTTCGTTTTCACATTTTTCTCGTATAGGGTTGTTACAACATTCCTTGCCGTATAGTGGCAGGATCACCGATGGATACTAAAAATAACTCAGCTTGTGTATCGAAAAACATTTATAATAAAAAAAAAAACTACAGTCATGTCCAAAAAGTTTTGAGACAGAAATTTTGTTCTATTCCTTTTCAAGACCTACAGTTTACCCTGGCAAGCTGGGCTTCAGCTTCTGGGACAAATCTGTCACAATTTCTGTGTTTGTCCACCCACTTTTTGAAGATTGACCACAGGTTCTCAGTGAGGCTGGACCAAACATTTCAATGTTTTGTTCACTGAGCCACTTTTGCTTTGTGGTGCAGTCCTCCATCATGGTGGAAAAACCTTGTTCATCACCGAATTGCTGGATCTTTGGGAGAAGTTGGAGGATGGAGGATGTTTTAATATCATTCTTTATTCATGGCATTGTTCTTAGGCAAAACTGTGAGCAAGTCCCTGTATAAACCTTTCCTTGGTATTGTACTTCGAGATGAGTCCTTCTTGACAGTAAGTCATCCTCCAAAAGCCTTTACTTCTCTGTGCATGCAGGTGCACCTGCCAAGCCTGTAGCCAAATTCTTTTTAGGATATGGTTCTAGAATTAATTGCAATTCATTTGATCACGTAACAATCTAGAATTAATGCAAATTCACGCCATAAAAACTGAAGCAACAAATTCTGTGACCACCAAAATTCGTGTTAGTCTCAATTTTTGGCCACGACTGTAATTCACAGATGACGTTGCTATGGGGAAATGGAAATAGAAAACAAAAAGCACGTTTTTGCTGGAACCTGTTTAACTAAAGAGGCATATTAGGCTATATTTTACCCTCCCCTACTTGTGTGTGTGTGTGTGTGTGTGTGTTTTAAAAAAAAAACAGATTACCTACATTGAACAAATTATTTTATAGTTGGGTACATTAATAAACTTTACAGCAGCATATTCTGTCTAAAGTATACATATTTTAAGTATACAGCTTTGCGTTAGAACGGAGTAACCTATTAACTGTTCTTCCGAAATCATGTAACATTAGCAAGCTTTTTTAAGTGCAAAATTTGTGGCAACGTGACGGGAAGTTTTCCAAAATAAAATGTAGTCAATACTAGAGATTTTCCTTAAGCATATGTCTACAATTCTTGAAAGTAATAGGTCTTAGTACAAAAGGAGATCGCTGTTAACTAATGTGTAGATTACAGTCAGTTTTCTTCGGTCTAATGGCCACACAAATCTAGGAACGCATACTAGACTAATTGCATCACATTATTTCTATTCATGAGTACCTTTCTCGTTAGGTGAAGCTTTATTGTAATGTTCCAAATATGGAATGAAATATAAGCTAAAGGCTTTTTCCACGTCAGTGAGTCGTGTTAATATGGTCTATCCTGCACATATGTCTCACTTGATAGGCCAACGTCGTGAAATAATTGCAATTTATGCTTTTTTCTTTTTCATGCAAGAAAGTATATAGCCCTTTTTGTTAACGAACATTATTAAATTTAAAAAGCTATTATACTATGCAGATTAATGTCGCTTTTCCCCCAACGATTCAAACAAATTTCTAAAGCAGAGGGAATCTTGACCTCGCCATTCTTCTCCGTCTTGCACCCGGCCCATTCTAGTGTGGGCATGCAGTTCATTGAAAAGCTACATTCAGCCATCAACTGGGTCTGTTCATTGTTTGGAAGATTCGGGAGACAGAGCAGCGACGACGGAATTTTCGGGCGAATCGCACATATCGTCGCTCTAGCTAAGCACAAACCAAGAGTACTTCCTTTCAAGAATGGGTGAGTAATTTACAGCTGATACTAGTTTGTCTAAGTTAGATGTTTTGAGGAAAGATGAGTCTTATTTTAGCCAACATAATAATGATTAATAACTTTTTTCAGTCTGTTATTTAGCTTACTTTTTTAGCACTTTCTAGCCTGTAAGATTAACTTGTACGTGGCAGGATTGTCCGCACAGACATAGGATAAAACATTTCTTGAGAAGCTAACTAAAATCCATTCACTTGTATGATATACGATATGTTATGGCCTGATATGATATATAGTTTAATTCTGTTTTAGCTGCTTTATGTTTTCTCGAATAACCCAATGGTAAATGTACATTTGTAGCCTTTTTAATATACTCTTAGGTTACAGTAATGCATTTTGACTGCATGGAAGCTAAATATCAACTCGGCTGAAAAAACATATATATTTGCAAAGGATGCAACCCAAATGTTAAATTATATTAAGCCATTTATAGTAAATCATATTAGTTTAAATATATACTAGCTTTTGAAGCTTTTCTTGATTCTACAGCTTTCTCATTCACATGTATATTCTAACCCTAAACCCTGAGCTTGTGATATCCTTGGAGTGTCAGTCAGATCATCAACAGGGCCCGTCCTTTAGCATCCTGGGAAAGCTACTAGCCCTTCTACATGAACTTCCAAGTCAGGTCTTCCATCTCTGCTGCTGAAGTCACGAGCCCAGCCCCTCCCCCGCCCCCACCCCCAACATCAGCTTTCAAAAGTAGAGCTGTGGTCTTTTGTTCATTTCACATTGCGTGCCCTTGTGTTCACGAGCTTCTTAGAGACAAAGGCCATTGTTGGTGAAGTCACAAAAGGAGATGCTCTCCCTTGGTGCCTCAGTCCTCCCTCTTTTCTCACACTCTATGTGGCGTGGTACTCCCTGGTCCTCTGCAACTGCCCATATCCTGTCAGTCAGACAGTTTTATGACCCCAGCTGGTTGCTCTAAGCAGTGCTGTGTGGGAATGCCTCACTGTTTTAACAAGGACACATACACACATACATACATACATAGTGTGTGTGTGTGTATATATATATATATATATATATATATATATATATATATACACACTTACTTAGACATTAAGATATTGACATTGAACTGTTTTTACAAACCAACACTGCAAATTGGAGGCCTGTACTGAGCTCATTTCTAAGCGTAAGAATACAAGGACCACTGTGCCACTGCTATGTGAGGGTCACTCCTGTGTTGAGAATGGTGCTCTACAAACCAACCAAGAATAGCAAGTCAGCTGTGGTCCTGTGGTCAGAAATGATTGAGATAGAGGGGATGTGTTGTGGCAATAAACCTTTTTGCTCTCTTGTAATAACGTTAATTAAATTTTAGCTGTTTCTGCTGTATGATATATATATACATATATATAAATTAGAGATATGTAAAAATGGATGTTTTGGACAGAGGTCCTTCATCAGCTGTGCAAGCAAAGTGCTTCCTTTTTGCCCACATGTAGCTATTTCTGTTGTATGATATATTATACACACACATACTCAATCCTTTTCCAAAAGTATTTTAATTAATGAGATGTGTAAAGAAACACGATGCTAGTTAGTTAGTTTGATCTGATTGGAAACAATTGCTGTAGCCTCATTTGTATTCCTTACAATGAAGGACCAAAGACAATAATATTTTGTTGGATTGGTTCACCCTCAATAACACAGGACAGGAAGGAAGAGAAACCCCTGGTGCAAGGAAGGGACAGAGCATGGAAAGATGGAGTGAGAGAATGACAGGATGATGATGATGATGATTGAGCTTGCATGGACCCTATAGGTTGTTACGAGTGCTGTATGCGGTGTCTGGGAGGAGTGCCCTACGCCTCCCTGGTGGCAACCCTCCTCTGCTTCTCAGGCGTTGCCCTGTTCTGCGGCTGTGGGCACCAGGCGCTCACCGAGACCGAGAGGCTCATTGAAACCTACTTTGCCCGCAACCTGCAGGATTACATCACGCTGGCATACCTGTAAGTGCCACATGTTCCAACCACACTGAAGCTATGCAAATCGCACAAGGCTAGAGATGTGCAGTTATTTTACAAATCAAGAAAGGTGATCATGCAAGACTTTTTCTGAAGAGAATCTTACAGATCTTAATTATAACCTCATCATATTTGTATATGAGAGTAATACATAATGATATTCATCTGACTAGTATTGACCCATTGTCAACACTTTTGAGACACTTAAGTATCCATGAGGATGCATAATACTAATCTCCCCCATCAATTCTCTCTCTCTCTCTCTCTCTCTCTCTCTCTCTCTCTCTCTCTCTGTCTCTCTCTCAGTATTGAGTACTTCCAGTATGTTATCTATGGGCTGGCCACCTTTTTCTTTTTGTACTGCATTGCACTACTGGCCGAGGGCTTTTACACAACTAGTGTGGCAAGGCAAACATTTGGGGAGTTCCGAAGCACTGTGTGTGGCCGCTGTCTCAGTACAATGGTAAGGGCAGCATCTGACCTGCTCTAAATTTTGTGTTTTGTGTGTGCATTAAAAAATGTCAGCAATACTTGTATTCTGATCTTTATCAGTCCATTGTGACTTGGTGGAAACTTCTCAGAGCCTTTTGTCTTGATTTATTTTTTGCCTTTTCTCACCCCCGATGGACAAAACCTCTCTCACAGTTTGTCTGGCAGCTCAGGGTTGTGTCCTCCACTTTCAGGCTATATGCTCAACTTTTTCACAGTAAAACATATTTTTAAAGGGTGTCCACATCACTTATATGCTGCATCTTGTTCACAGTTTATTGTGATCACATATTTCCTGGCTGTCATCTGGCTGCTGGTCTTTGCTTTGTCTGCCCTTCCTGTCTACTTCTTTTACAACATGGCGACCACGTGTCACACCATCGACATGCTCTCTGAAACGCCCTCCAGCATCAACCAGCTGTGTGTGGATGCCAGGCAATATGGTAATGAACGTGCCCTCACAGTTCTTAATATCTTCTGCAAACCTGTTTAACCTCCTGACAGCTCCTTTGCCTCTATCGTAATATGCAAGAAATTACTTGAAAGTGTTGTAGCATGTACTTGGAGGCTTGATTTTGAGCCAATCTGTTTAAAAAAATACCAATCTTTGGGTCATCTTTTCTTTGCATTCTTCAGATGATAGTGAAGTGATTGTGAAGTGTTGTACAAAACACATAAATCTGTAGAATTAGTTTCACAGGCTTTCTTACTCTGAGGTTGAGTAAATTTCTCCCAGTTGGAAAATAAGGCTATCTTATCTTAGAGTGTGATGTTGTTATCCTCCTTATGCTGCATGGTAAAAAGTTGTTTCACTTCCTTCAGGTTTGCTCCCATGGAATGCTATGCCTGGGAAAGCTTGCGGGGTGACCCTGTCCAATGTGTGCAGTACAAGAGAGGTGAGTTGTGACAAGTGAAATCCCATGCCTTTTCTTCAGAGAGCTGGGCTCTAAAAGCCTGCCAGATATGGAACCTGACATCAAACATCAGCGTTATGCAGAGTCCTGACTTGTGTAAACTCTTTTTTGTTTTACAGTTTTTCCTGACCTATGATCTCTATATCACGGCCTTTGCAGGAGCTGGAATCACCTTATTGGCACTTGTAAGGCTCTAAGACGTTAGTGTTCAGCGCATTGCACAGTTAGTCATGTGGCTCAGTGACGGCACACAGTGTAGGTGTAGGTGTCAAAGAATTCAGATCCTCCATTAGTAATGAGTTCAAAATAGTTGCAATAATTGTGAATGCAGTCTTTTCAAATTTCCCAAAATGTTTTGGGAGCTTTCTAAGCAGAAATGTGAAACTACATGACGTGTCTGCATGTGACATTTCTCTCAGCGTTGCTTGATAGTGTCGATTTGGGATTGGGAACCATATCTTAACGCTAGCAGGGTTAACTTTACTTCCTCAGTAAACAAGTTTTGTGTACAAGTTTTCATTGTTGTTAAATAAGACCAGTAAACTAAAAACAGATATTTACAGTTTACTACACTCATTGTTGTAATTTATTTTGTTGTATTTTATAATATATTTGAATTATCTTTCTTCTGAATATTTTGAATGTTATGATGAATCCAGTCCTGTCATGAGGTCTGGTTTTGTTTCCTCATACTCTGTTTCTCTTTCTCTCTGTAGCTCACGTACGTGGTGTCCACTACCTATAATTTTGCTGTGCTGCGCTATCTGGGGAGGAAAGGCTTAGGTCCACGGTCTTAGGTTTCCTGCTTTCTACTACCATCCATGCTGTCCCCTCTGTTTTCATCCAGCAGTGCCCCCTATGGGAGAACTGAAGAAATTATTTAACCTACCTGTTTAACAGCACCTCACTCTCTGTTGATCACTTCAGAGAAATTCCTTCAAATTCACTTGAGGTGACACCTTTTAAGCAGCTCAGCTGAGTTTTGTCCACCAGGAGGTGCTGTATTTCTGAGCCATGGGGTCTAGTGCCTGTTTTAAAAATTCTCATGGCCAGTCAACAAGCAATTTTAGGCCTGTTTATTATAACAATGCTTGATTATGATATATGTGTTGAATAGAATTTTTCAGGAACCTTTTTCCATCAATAGCATATTTACTTTGCTGATGAACAAAAACTCAGTTTGACAACAAACAAACTGGTAAAAGCTCAAAGCTCAAAAACTTGTTTTTTACTTTTAGGCTTGGCATATAACCATGGCATGAATTTGACTTTAAAATTTGTTTATTATTATTATTATTATTATTGTTGTTGTTGTTATTGTTTAATAACTTTTTAGGGACTTATGTTTATAATTGTTTTGTGATTTAAGATTCAAAATGGCATTCATGTGTCTTCTGTATTAGTACATGCCTTACTAGGTATGGGAATAGTATATCTTATTCAATCTAAAGTGGGTGTTGTACACTGTTACCATTAGAATTTAAGTAGTTTGGTAGCCTTCTGAAGCATCTTTATCCACCTAAAATGTAGGGTTTTTTAATTAACCAGGCTTCATTAACAGGAATAGCTTTTATTTTACTTTTTGTTTTCTTTTGCTTGGGGTGCATCAAAAAAAATCACCCTCATGTTGCTGATGACTGGTTACTGTGGTGCCAGGCACACCAATACGTGCTGTGACCACAGCACATTTTCCCCTCAGTCTTGATACATAATAGAGCCAGCAGCTGGAATGAAATGGTTTTAACATTTCAGAGGCATCTGGCAGTTGAATTCTTGCTGAAGAAGGCTTTGACTCCCCCTAGGGTCAGGTTAATATTCACCTTAAATGCAAACTTTGTCATCTAAAAAGCTGCATTTGTTTGCTCTCTGTAATTATCAGGAGAATATTAGTAGTTATTGCATAACACTCTTTAGCTAGATTTTAACTAATCCTAATGAAGATTTACATTTTATTCATCAAAATATTTTGTGGCACTAACAATATTTGTTAGAAATGTTACTGTTTGTAAAGCATATTGTGAATGGTATCTCCAACCCAGGTTGTTTTTTCTTTAACCTGTTGGCTGGATCTGCATTGGTGCATTAGGTCTTTTTTGGGGTGGGGGACAATCTCTTTAATAAAGGGAAATCAAATCAAAGACCTTTCATGTTTTCTCTGTGAGAAAAGGACAGAGTTACCAGGCTTCTGTGTGTTAGCAGGTTCACGGTCCTCTGCACCTGGCCATGTGACACCTTGTGCTGGCAGGTCAAGGAGATAGAATGCCATGTTTGGCAGGCCACTGAAAATTCACAGAAGCAGACCTCCATAGCCCTTATGTTTCTAGCTCCAGTGACGTGCCACACAGAAGCACAGATAACTCTGGTTGGCAAAATGACATAGCAATGATATAGCAGTTACATGAAAACCTAAAGGTTAAAAGCATGCACACATTTTTCAGATATTGATAATAACGGGCTTTTAATCAAAATGTTGGATATCACACTTGGAAAGAAAGGTTCACAGTGACCCAAAATAAGTTTTTGGAACCTTCAGTTATATGAAGTATTTTTTCACTTTTGGAATTTCCAGTTTATAGCTTCATGTTCTTGCAAACAGACCTCAATATTTTTTTCAGAATATTTACTTGTCATAGAATCTAATGACACATTGTCAATTGAAAGTTTTATTCATCACACTGGCATTGGATAATCACAAACTGAATTAGTTTGGCCTGTAAACAAGCAGTCTTTTCCTCCTTTATTGCCATGGAGAATGTAATGCGAGATGATGGGTTGGGTGGCTGAGAAGCTCAGCCAATCCCAGGTACTGACACACAACTCAGTTCAAAGTATATGAAGCAAATACTTTGCAATGCTAGACAGCTACTTTGTAACAAGTCAGTACAATATTGGTACGTGAATACCCAGTGCAGTACATACAGCATGTGACATGAGCTTTCCAAGCTGCTGCTTGCGTTTAGTGCAGTAATTGCTTTTACACATAACCACAGACCTGATTCTGCATCATTTCTGGGAATAGAGACAGTGACAATTTTACAAAACAATAATTGTTTCATAAATGGAAAACAATATGCAAATAAGGCAGAAAGTAAATATGGTTTGTCACACAATAATAATTTAACAGGTATGTCTATATTCTGAATACTTTAAATAAACCATTTCCACATATGCCATAGTACACACGTTTACTTTCTAATTTGGAGAGGGTTGTACCGAGATAAAACTGAAGCATCACTGGAATGCATCACCTGTAACAAAAACTGTAAAACAAGATGCAACACAACTACATCAGAATCACAGTGAGCACACTGTTGTACCTTATTTGGGTACCTTGACATAAAAATGCCAACAACAACTGGCAATTAAATACTTATTTCTAATACAGAAAAAAAAGCCCAATAGCTTTCTGTACCAACATGGGAGGTGAAAACACAGTGCCTTATCTGATTCTGTTTCACAGTGGTATTATAAGTTGATGGAGACTGGTAATAAAAATGTGCTGGGCCACATCAGCCCCTGCCTAAACAGCAGAAAAACATAAAGCATTATGGCATTAACATGCAAGAGCAGGCAAAGATGAGAGCCATCCTTCAGCTTAATGCAACATCGAGGATGAGTTTGGTTGGAAGTGAACAAACCTCATTAAAACATTTTAGTGAAAGGGCATGTCAGCTACATCTGCTGCTTCATATGAGCAGTGCTAGCAAGACAAAGTATTTTACTATTTACTCAACCTACAAGAGGTCAAAGTCTAGTATGATTTAGCACAACAAATGAACAGAATATTTAACGAAGGAAATCACAAATGCCTAAATAAAACCAAAATCATAAAAACTAAAGCTGTTTCTTTTAACAATCAGAAACCACAGACTGTACCTTATATAACTACTAAAAACACAAGAGTTAAATGTGGGATACCTGGGTAAATGTACGCCCCCCCAACACACACACACACATACACACACACACACACACACACACACATTCAGATTAGACTAAACTAAGGGAACACAAACAGAACTGATCACTGCTTATTTAATAGCTGTGAAGCAGCAAAATAAAACACAGAACAAAAACAAAAACAAAAGAGAAAAGCTTGTGACAAACACTGCAGAATCAATTAAGTGCCAACTCAATCAGTGCAACTGGTTATGAAGAACTTAATTTGGAGGCAAACCAAACAATAGAAAAGTCTTTTGGTGAGGAAAACACTTCCTCAAAGACAGAGACAGCCCTTATTTCCAGCCTCAGTGGGTCCTAGAGCATGACCAACACACAATACTCCAACTCAACGGAGAATCTTACAGTCAAGACCACATCTAATGCTCAAGTAATAGGCCCAACAAAGGTGTGACACAAAAGCAATGTACCCAGAAAAAAAGAAAAACAGTAACAGCAAAAATCACATTGTTCCATCAATGCCACATATTCCCTTTTCTCCAACATTTACACACAACTTGCCTCAGTGTAACAGGCTTAGCAAATCTGACTTTTTTTTTTAATTCTACACAGTAGTAAAGATTACATATATTTCTCTGAGGTTAGTCTATCATAAAACATTAAAACACAAGCAGAACTTTTGACAGCAAGAACTGGCAATACAGCAAGAAAATGCTCCAGTCTGATAAACTGAGAGGAACACTGACGACAAGCTAAGTGAGAAGCAGAACGATGACTTCTGCAGCAGTATAACTGTGCCCTTAGGTGGAGGAGAGCAGGTGGAGGAGAGCAGGCGTAGAGGCCTCCAGGGCAAGAAAGCTGCATTGTCAGAAAACCCAACAAAGCCACAGGCACAGGAGTCTTTGTCAGGAAAGACAGAAACAATTATGGCAGCATCGGTGCCACACTGCACAAAGGAGACACATAAAAAACGACTGTACTAGTGACACTGTACAGTAATTATGCTACATTTGTAGCTAAACAACCTAAAGAAACTCAATCAAAGCTACTTCACGCACCCCACCCCAACATGTGTCGTACTGGCCATTGTGTGCATATGCATGGTACACGTAAATGTGTGGGCATCCTCAGCAGCAGGTGGAGCGGGCGGGCTTGCGATTCCCATGCAGGTCAATGGTGCTGCTGAGGAGGGCGTGGTCGATGTGATCCTCGGCGGATAGCACCGCCCGCACAGCTGCCTCGAAGGCAGCACTCACGTTAGTGTCATCCTTGGCACTGGTCTCGAAGTAGGGGCAGCGGCCATTTTCCTCACACCAGGCACGTGCCTCCTCCTCACCAACTTCTCGCTCCTCTTTGTCCACTTTGTTGCCCAAAATGACAAACGGGAAGCATTCAGGGTCGCGCACATCGGAGTAGCGCACAAACTCCTTCTTCCAGGCGCCCAGGTTCTGAAAGCTACGCACGTCGTCCACTGCAAATGTGAGCAAGCAGCAGTCGGCACCGCGATAGAAGGGTGTGCGCAGTGACTTGAATCGCTCTTGGCCTGCCGTGTCCCAGATCTGCAGTGTGACTGGTCGCCCATCCACCTCCAAGTCGCGGTTGAGGAACTCCACACCGATGGTGTGGAATGACTGTGAGTCGAAGCGGTCAGTCACGTAGCGGTTCATGAGTGAACTTTTACCAACACCGCCATCTCCCAGCAGGATCACCTTCAGGAGGAGGCTCTTCCCACTCATGACGCCAGCAAAGGCTGGGTGTCCCACAGACTCAACGGAACCTACACACACAAACACTGACTAAATGAATGCTATGGATTATGCAGTTATAACTGCAAATGGACACCAAGCATGCTAAATCTGAGCCGGTAATGTAATTTCTTCAACAAAATAGTGATTTCAGTAGTGTTCAACTGATAGGATGACACACAGAATTTGAACAGGGCTGTTCCCTCTTACAGGATCCACAGAGATTGGCCACATTTTCGGAACAAACAAATTGGTTATCTTTTGTATTTCATGGAAGAACGTCGATATGTAGGCCTATAAACACTACAACCAGCCATAGATATTGAGTCAGGTTAAGATGAACACTGAAACTGAGGTTATTGGTTTATCTAACTGCTTAGCTACTGCTTCTCTCGCATATAACATCTGACGTTAACGTCATTGTGAGCTCTAAGTAAACAATAACAGTGAGTCAGTAAGATAAGGACTATGAGCAGGAAACATTACTTTTCCACACCCTCCTATTTTGCGCAAGCGCATAAATGTATTCGTGGCTTGCAACTGCTGAAAGTATCCTTACGTTTCCATGTTACGGTTCATCTCAGCGTGAAGGCCTAGAATTACATCAGAGCAAATTAAAGATTAATGTTTTGTTGTTTTATTGTTAGCACTAGCTACTTATGATGAAATGTATAAAACAATATAGTACCCTGCTAGCGTTAATGTTATCCTAGCTAGCTGTCTAGTTATCTTAGTTAGCTAACTAGCTATATTTTAACGCTATTTTCTAGAAGTGTTCTATTGACGCTTCCCAAAAATCACTACATCAATTAACCTAAATATCATAAAAGCCAGTGGCTATCGACGGCAACAAGACATTATTAAAGTTTTAGGTTTATTTACTTGTGTTGAAATGTTTTCTAAATTACCTCATTCTCTATGGTGACGAGTCGCGGCTTGAACAGCCTTGATGCCGAGATTTGACGTGCAGCGTGAGACTTGCTAAGGGACGTCCTTCCAGCGCTACTCCCTGCGCACGGTCCTAAAGTCCAACCCATTGGAACAGATCATGGTTTTAAAAACTTTTGTCGATCAACAGCATATTATTTTGCATTTTTGTGGTATAATTAAAACGATTTGTATAACCGTTTTCTTGGTTTTGACATTTTACTAAGCTCTCGTTTTATATTGTGATAACGCATCCAATGCTCTAGGTGGTGATAAAGGCCACAATTCCATTTCTTTCCTTTGCTTGGATAGACGTGGAAGAAACAGGAGCCATCCAAACCTCCAAAACCAGTTTCATTTGTTTCTTAAAGCGGTTAGGTAAAGCCCAAAGGAGCTGAATATCCATAGCATGCATCTGCCCTAAGAACGGTAAGGAACTATATGAATAGTTTTTTTTTAACCAATTCTACTAGCAGATTTTACTAATTCCAAAAAAGTATGAATACCAGCTGAATACCGACGTTGCATGAAGCACTACAATCGACATCAGCAAAACATATCAGGATTGTGTAAGGAAAAGTGTATTTCTCATTTTAAACATCTTTCGCATCTTTATTCAACAGTTCCGACTGACTGGCTGAAAAGCTTTCGAATCGAGTGGATATTCCTGATAACAGCAGTTTTTCACACCAAAACTATCACTCCCATGACGCCTTGCTAAGTAACGGTTAGTGTTACGTACCCAACCTTTAATTGTTTTGTGCGAATACAAAATGGGAAATGAATACAATTGCTTTCATAAGATAACATTAGATATTAGTATAAAATACCGTTTGCTCCAGACTCTCAAAGAGTGTGTGACGACAGAACATCAAATTCCAAATCTGCCATTACTTTGAAAGCTTTCACGTCAACTGCTGTGACGAAAGAGCAGTTAAACGCACTGAGTTAAAGCCACCAGCGAAAGTTAAAGCCAGTGTGCGCAGGCAATATTTTTTGTCCAACTAAACGTGAACGAAAGTGTACAGATGCAAATGACACAAAATAAATAATTATATCTTTTTTCTTTTCTTTTTTTTTCCATTTTTGACATTATATACTGTTGGGCTGGTAATTGTTATTGTTGCATACCAATAAGTTGTTTTTTTGTGGAGCATATACTGTCATTGTCATTGAACTATTTTTTGGCAGAAGGAATTGCCAATATTTAAACATGTAATTCTTTATTTTGTAGAACTGTTGTATTCTCTCTGTGTGTTCTCCTTCTGGAGTTCTGTGGCTTAAGTAAACACTTTAATACTTAACAACTGAAAAACTAACCCAGTGATAATCTACATTTTAGATGGAGATAGAGAGTTGGCTTGTGCTCTCTTTGTGGCTTGTGCTGTGTACACTTCCATGCAGATGCCTGGAGCCAGTAGACACTGTGGACAGTGGGGCCTTTCAGCCCCAGAGTGCCCTTACTGACATGGAATTCGTCACTGTAAATCCTTACCGAGGTCCAGGTAACAATGACACACGCAGAAACAAAGAGTTGCCTATTATCCTGTGGTGGAGCGCCAACCTCTTCCCCCACTTTCCTGGTGACAGGGAACGTGTGGACTGTCCCCGTTTCTCCTGCCTAGTCACACACAACCGCAAGGTCCAGCTGCACCGCCGCACTAGTTCCATCATCTTCTATGGCACAGACTTCCGTGCATATGAGGCGCCACTGCCACGTCTGCCCCACCAGACGTGGGCGTTGTTCCACGAAGAGTCACCCATGAACAACTACTTGCTCTCTCATGGCCCTGGAATTCGCCTGTTCAACTACACAGCCACATTCAGGCGGGAGTCAGACTACCCTCTCACATTGCAATGGCTGCCATCGCTTGAATACCTCCTGCAACCTCCTTCAGTTTCTCTGCAGGAGAAGAACCGCTGGAGACAAGCCGGACTGGCTCCGGTGCTTTATATGCAGTCACACTGTGACGTGCCTTCTGATCGTGACCGCTTTGTCCAGGAGTTCATGAAATACATTGAGGTAAGATGTGATTTTTTTTTAAAGAGAAATTTAGCACGGTCTATTTTAGGTTGTCAGCAAACAAAACAGTTGTTCATAATGTCATCTAGTGCAAAACTGAGTTCATTAATCAATGTTTTTGCTATATCATCTACCCTTCCATAGACGTAGTCTTAAATATAGGAAGAAAGGAAATGTAGTAGTCATTCTCTTTCCTGTATAGAACATGAATCACATTGGTTTGACCCAGTACTGAGATCACTGGCAATCTGTAGTAGACCGATACCATTGACATGTATTTTTTTTTTTTATTATTATTTCTCCCCTTTTAGGTGGACTCATACGGAAAGTGTCTGAACAACAAACCTCTGCCTGAGCACCTGGAGGATACCAGCACCGCCACAGGTGAGGACAGCCGGTTCATGAGCTTTGTGGCCCGCTACAAGTTCCATCTTGCCATGGAGAACAGCCTGTGCCCCGACTATATGACTGAGAAATTGTGGCGGCCCATGCATCAGGGATGTGTGCCTGTCTATCGGGGCTCATCGTCAGTGGCTGATTGGCTTCCCAACCCACATTCTGCTATCCTCATTGATGACTTCTCCTCTGCCCAAGAGCTGGCCAAATTCATCAAGGCTCTGGATATAGACGATTCTGCGTACATGCAGTATCTGGAATACAAGACACCCAGCAAGATCACTAATCTGCGCCTCCTGGAAGGCCTTCAGAACAGAGAGTGGGGTGTCAATGACATGAGCAAGCCCAACTACCTGAACGGCTTTGAGTGTTTTGTGTGCGACCGTGAAAATGAGCGCCTGGAAGAGATAAAAGCTCACCGGCGGAACCCGGAGAAAATCCCTGTACCCCACCAAAAGATGGCCAACAACACCCATATGGGCTGCCCACTCCCCAGCCCAGGTTATGGTTCCTTAGAGGATATTGACCCCAGTGATGGGTAAGTTCACCCATTTTTACAATCTTACAATTTTACATCATCACTAGTAAAAAAAATTGCAATAAACCATTTCACCCTGGACATAAGTAGCAATTGTCTAAATGTCAAGAGATCAGAAGAATGTCATATTCGTTTGACATGAATATTGCATGTCTGTGTTCAGCTGGGTTCAGATGTGGCCACAGGACTACTGGCAGAGTCTGGACCAAGCTGAGGGCCTGGTGTCACTCATAAGTAACAATGAATCTGACCCTGGACGACTATGGCACCACATTCACAGCATATCCATGAGAAGAGGCAGGGGCCAGTGACATGAGAGCCTCTCCAAGGAAGTATGTTACCTCATGGTTTTGCATGTGAGAATTTTTCAATCATAGCCTATGTTTATTCTGTCAAAGTCCAGCAGCTTGGAGGGAAAAAAACTCCACTGAACAATTGCTTTCTTCATTAAATACAACTTACAACTACTTTCTTCATTAAATGGAAATTGAAAAGCTGTGTAAGTAAGCATACACCCAGCGAAACTAGAGGAAGCAAAATTTGTATTTAAACAGTTAATCAGTCCTGTCTCAAATGTTTTTACAATGCACATCGTATGTATAGAATTTGAAAACTGGTATGTTACTTTTGTAATTGAAAGGCATATTACATCCATTTTGGACTCTGTATATGACCGAGTTGAAATGTTTAATGTTAGCAGAGTTGAGAGTCACTAGATGTTTTATTTAAAATATAATATTCAGCAAAAAAATAATTAGGAGTAGATTCATTCTAATTCTCTGTTCACTACTACAGCTCTCTGGTGTTTTTTATTCAGCATAAACGATTGCCTTGCAAGGTGGTGTTTGGGTTTCATAAGTGCCTTGGAAAACCTATATAGCCTTTGTAACTGTGAACATAGGTAAGCCTGAATATGATGTGTTTATTTCTTTGAGTATTTTATAAAGCAGAATAAATTATTAAAAGGGACATACACAAACTTTATTTCCAGTGTGGATAATGTTTTGTAGTAGTATATAACTAGTAAAGAAATACAAGAGATATTTCAAGAGTCTAAACGTATTCACATTTTTTTAGAAATATATTCAGCCTCTAAAGTTTGAAATAGCTAATAACTGAAAATACACACATGCTCATACTTAAGTCAGAAACTATAGAAAGGCTAGTATAATGTTAAATATGAAAACCCTGAAATTAGATTCCGGTCATTTTACCAACAAATTCCAATAAAGATAAAGTCTATATAAAACAGAAAACCATCTGTTGTAGGAATGCATAAGTAATTAATGATAATATACTACATTTTATGATAACCAACATTATGTAGTTATTAAAAAGGAAACCTCAGTCTAATCATCCTCACTCTAAAGCATGTTGGCGTAGCAGTTCTCACAGTGGACGGTCCCGCGGTGCAAAAACATGTTGTCGAGAAAATCACCCATGGGCTTACTGCAGATCCCACACTGGGGGGAGAGGCAAGAAAATGTTAAAGATATCATGCTTGGGGGAGGGTGCTTTAACATAATACTTGCCTCTTCTGGCACAGGGGGGGCAAGATAATGTTAAAGTTGTTGGCAAAAAAGCAGTGCAGCTCCTCTGGGGTTACACCCTCTGAATTTACTAGCCTAAAGCACAGTAATTTACATTTTTTATATTTTTACTTTACTGTCACATTACTAAAACCTGGCCTGCAAATTGCAGAGTAATTGAACTCTCTCTCTCTCTATCTATCTATCTATATATAATATATATATATATATATATAAAAATCTCTATCTATATCTCTATAGT
>JAOXYF010000010.1:12113203-12125871 GCA_028565775.1 Sternarchorhynchus goeldii
GTGACTAAAACGTAACCCCTACGTCAACAAGGGGTGGGTATATTGGCGGCCACCAATAGTATGGAAGTCCTAAACATGTAAACATCTTAAGATGTCCAAAAGTGCCGTGTTAACAAGGCACGTTTTGTCGTGTTAAGACGTTCGAACGTCTTAAGACGTACAAAAGTCATGTCTTAATACGGCACTTTTGGACGTCTTAAGACGTACAAATTTGCCATGTTAACACGGACGTCATTCTAGGCGTTATGACCCAAAGGGCGTTCCATAGTGTACTCACACCAGTGTGATCATTACCGCCACAGGAATGACACACTGTAGCACATTTGGAGTGGCGTAACGCGATTACCGTCAGGCTTCATGAAACTGGCCCCTTTTATTATTTAACGTTATACTTTGCATATAATGTGTAATATAAACTTTAATAGTATTTATTAGTATATTTGACATATAGCATATGCAAAATGATCAAATTTCTTCGTTTTTTTATGTTTTGTTCTGAAAAATCTTTAAACTTGATCTTACTAACACCCTGAACTTGGTTCAAATGATTTTTACAGCCGGCTTTACACTGTGCGATTCCAGCGACCTTATGCGTTTGTTATATGACACACTGTATGCGAACAAATTCCATGACTATGTGGTCTCACTTGTGGTGAGCGACTACACGATCAAGGTTTTCTTGTGATAAACGATAGTAACTGCAGTTAGCTCTTGGGTTCCTTGTAATTCCAAGCCACTAACTACAGATTGTTGTTTTTTATAATATATATAAATCATATCTGTGGTCAGACTGAAAGACTTTGGAGCAAAATTTCTGACACTGCCAGGTGACTGTAGGCTGTCGTTGGTCGCACAAGTACTAAATCGTCTGCGTTGCACAGACGTGTTACCTCCAGACCAAAGAAACTTTTCACAATCTGCAAGACTGTCGTCTACGACATCTTAATCGTCACAATAACCGCACAGTGTAAACCCGGTTTACCTCTGCTGAACCACATAGCCAGAAGAGGAAAGGGTCTCTGCTTTATGTTCAGCGGGGTCGCTGTCCTCATCTTCACTGATAACTACCCTACACATACACACACACACACACACACACACCAGTGATAGTAATAACGTGATAAAGCACATTTTGTTTTGTGGATATATGAATTAACCACAAAAGTGTTTACCTCTTAGCAACAAAAGTAGGAATTGGCGGGGCAGAACTGTCCGGTTTCTCTGAAGACCTAAATGTTTACCACAAAGCAATAATAAATTAAAACCTAAAATATTTTATGTAGATTGCATAAATTCTTAAGTGCAGCTGCGTAAACCACGAAGGTCGGGACATATACATGCATAGGCTTCCAATGCGCATGTAGTTTAACACTATCATATTAGAACGACAGGAAACGAATTGCTACGAATTGCAGATGGTGAGAATATATATAATCGCTGATTTACAAACTTATGATTATTTTTGAAAACGAGTTATTTTACTTTCCATTTGATTTCAACATTTTAGGTTTTAGAAGGAGGTAATCTGAGTGGCGTCATGCTTTCCCAGGACCACCACTGACACAGCAGGAGTAAGACATACTCATATTTCTTTGCTGCCGAAAGCACGTATGATCGCTGTCTGGCTCCCGAGTTCCTCAGGATACTGCTGGCTGCTTCTGTCCTGAACACGTGAACACACAAAAAGAATGACGTCAGAGAGTACCGTACACACCCGGTTTCAAGGAGAGGAACTCTGTGAACAATGATTTACATGCACACAATAGCCCGACAATACGTTCTAAGTCAGTCACTATGCTCTTAGTCAGTCTAAAATAATCTAAATCCCAAAACGGTTGTAATGGTTATGAAAGACTAGTCATAGTCACAGTTCATAGTCCCGTGAAATCCCGCACAGCAGTATAGTTTAATTGACTTACAGTTCTTAAATAGTTTTAATGCGTAATATTAATCATGTCTGAATCTATCTCAAATGTTTTATCCAGACTATATTTTTATTCGGGTTCAGACTAAACGAATGTATCCTGGTTTTGACAGTTTTGTCATAACAAACCAATTTCCAACGTCGGAAACGATTCGGGATTTGGAGTGTACATGTGTAGTCCAAACAAGGCGAAGCGGAATGCTGTTTGGCCTAGTTATTATGAAACCATATAATATTCAAACATTTATTTGTATCTTTGTTTGTCAGAATATACAATTTCCAAAACGCAACCATTTTTCTCCACCTTCTGTTTACATACAACGAATGAATGTTGTATGAACCCGGCATTAGACTAAAATTATTAGTGTGCATGTAGAAGTACCAAAACAGTTAAGAACCAGCTGCGCGCACGCACTGCCTAATTCCTCTCACCTTCTGTCTTGTTCTTCTGTGCTGATAGACGGATCCGACTGCTCGGTAGTCTCTATGTTCGACCGAACAGTGTGAGGAGCTCTAAGAACACATCCAAAAGCAATCCAGGATTTAACGCATAGAAATTATTCGTATCCAGTAAGATATAATGAACCTATATGGCTTGTACTGAAAGCGCAAATGTTCACAAAAAGTATATATTATTTCATTCAGGCAATTCTTTACAGTTCACTAAGCTCATTAAGCCTTACATTTTCTTGTATCCATTAGAAGGCTTTTTGACGAAGCCAGAAGTTCCACTAAAATAAATAAACAAAGAGAAAAGGCCGGTAAAAATAGGACCCTATATAATGCTGTTCAGTTTCCATATATCAAAATACTTGTCCAATACCACATCAATGAACATTTGTATTTATCACCTCTTTCCTGAGAGAAGGCCTATTATCAATATTTCAGGTAATCCATTGAGTCTCTTGCTTACATGTCACCGTTGGCGGAGGACGGCTGGGCTGACTTGGTATCAGTCTTTGTGAAAACTCCTCTGCGAAAGATTAATTTTTTTATTTTTATTTTTTTGCGATTAACACGGAAGCATTTTATAGTAACCTATATCACCGCAAATACCCGAATGTTCACTTACCTGATCAAGTATCCCGATGATGACGTTTTGAGACTGTTGAAAGGTAAACTAAATCAGTGTACTTGCGTAGAACTTTGAAGTATGTGAATAAGTGACAAACGCGGCAGAACAGAAGCGTGCACGATGTAAAATCTCACTTGTCTGTACTGGGTGAAGGCTGGGACTCTTGTTCAGTAGAGGTGGCATCTGATACAGGGTCACTGAACGCTCCATTGAGGCGACTGGCCCGCACCTCTGCAACCCTTTACAGATGTTTGGATGTGGTTCATTCATGCAGTGTGTTGATTAACCACGAACATTTATTGCTGGTTTCCTGCACATCTATTAACCCTACTCTTGGGCTAAATCGCAGTGCCACTGAATCACCATTAGAAATTCCTTTTAGGCTACATTTAGGCTTAATCTGGTTCTGCGAAACTGACAGACACTACCATTATTATTGTGAGGTCAGTTTCTATCTCTCACACAAACACATTAGAATCTCTCAGTATCACCAACAAGAAGTACCTTAGTCTGATAGATGTGCACAGATACACACAAACCATCAGTGTCATTGTAATTCTTAATTAAACTCACCATGGCTTCTCATCCTCCTCTGGCTCAAACCCTTTGGAGCGCTGAATCCAGCTGCTGTCACCCTTCAGTGCAGTACGAACTTTCGATTTATGCAAAACAGCTTGCCTGTTCCCCTCTGCACACAATCAAAAAAAGTATTGTAGTATCAAAATTATGCAAGCCATTTATGACCTACAAGTGGTTCTGATATACAAAATATGCGGAAAAACCTCAGAGGCCTCAGTACAGAAGGGAGTATATGCACAAAGGAGGGTGTATAAACATAATATTTTTTATTGTAAAAATGCTCTCTAATATATATCCCTATATTGTTCATAGTGTTAGGAAATCATATTATTGCCTGTAGTACTGTTTAAAAAATTCATTCACCCATGCTGTATTGATTCCCCTCATATACAGTGATATATTTATTGCAAAAAAGTAAGGTGTTAATTTAAATGGCAATAAAAGTCACACACATACGATGTGTAATGGTGTTTCATGTCTGTTTGGCCATAGTAGAATATTATATGAATGGAAGGCTTCCAAAAGACTGGCTTTTCAGAGAGCATTTACATTTTCTAGCCCATGATGAATACTCAGTTATAATCCAGTTAGAGTAGTGGACTATGGTGAACCACACAAAATACTAATACTTCTTCAAACATTGTTACAGCTTGGATTTCTGCCAACTGGCTCTTTCCAGAGGGAGTGGGCTTATAGGTGAGAGATTTCTTATCTATGAGGTTTCCTTACAAGCAGGGTGAACAGGCTGGCATGAAAGGACAATATATAGTAATGATAATATGACAGACAGCACTCAGAACAGGAACAGGCAGAATTATTAAGTGAAAGCATTTCCATTCAGTTATTGTCAAAACCATATGCACTGCAAACATTAAAGCTGACAATATGTGTCTGTGTGGCCTGGATCAACCAATGAGTTGTTCAAACAAAGCTGTGATGGACACAAACTTGGGGCTTAAGGCAATATACTCACCTAAAACTACATATCTAGGGCCAAAAATTAATTGTTATTTAATTGACAAAAAGCATCTTATTTCATATGCACAACATTCCGAGATGAATGTACATAAAGAATGTAGCTTTGGGTGTATGTACTCATCTTTCCATACCCAAACTGTAAGAAATAGAAATAAATACACACAGCTATAAATAAATACAGTCACAGGATAGCATTGTAACTGGTAAAAACACACACGTTTATATATTTACTACATATATTTACTAAAGGCACTAATGGTTTGTGGTGTTTAATACACTTTTGAATGAGGAAAAGGATTTTGGCAGTGTCATCTGTGCACATTACAATGACCAGTTTTTCATTAGTCATCATAATTCTGGGCTTGGTGCAAAGTTTCAGTAATTGTTGCTTTATGTGTCAGAGTTGTGGGAGTTAAAGTCCATGCAGCTTACCTGTAGACATTGTAGGCAGCTCCCAGTATCAAAAGATCAGAGAAAATCTGGATCACATTAAGAATACAGAGCCAGTATTATGTAAAATGAAACCGGACAAAATTTTACAAGGTTCAAACTTTATAATTACAAAATCTCTGGTTTCGACATGGACAATTGTGCTTTAATTTTATTATTTATTTATTTATTTTTAAAGGAAACTGCCACTCATGTTTTCAGGTCTGTTCACCCATCTTATGTATTTCTTTAGTATTCCTGAGTCACTGTTTAACCATGCTGCCTAGCCTGTTCTACCACTTTCACAACATTCACATACATTAAGAATTACATCCAGAAGTAAATTTCAGTATATTTGCCCAAACATATTTGCAACTGTAAGCATAGGTAATCCACATATTTCTAGCCATGTCAATTATAAATACAACAAAGCATTAGTATGCCAATTTCACAATACATATATCTGAATATTATTTTTAATAAGCATTAAGACTGGTAAAATTCAGTAACCTATACCATGGAATATAACACAAACTCCAAATCCTGTCTGTTACTTCCCCACTTTTCCCCTCTCCAGGACGGCTGAACACCACTAGCACAATTAAAAATCTGAACTGGCAACTACTGAATACTGCAAGACAAGATTAAACATTTTAATATTGTATAACAGGGCAAAACTGGATGAGAAACTCACAGTGTAAATCATGGCAAGTAAACAATGATGTGAAAATGGTTTTAAGAAGGCAAAAGAGTATTCCAGCAGCATTTGCAGCCAACAGACATGACTACATATAAGGTAATCTAGGATCCAATTACCTCCCCCTATATAGATCACATTCTTTAAAATAGGAAAATCAACCACTCTACTACTCTATACACTCTCCAATCAAATACTCTTATGACCCCATGATAACAAAATGTTATAGAATGCTTAGCTGGTCTGATATAGGATTAATACTGTTGTCAAAAACAGTGTTGCAAAAACCCTCTAACAGTAAATGACTACATGACAGATAATACATTGCTCAGTAGATCAGATATTACTGTCTGCTTTAGCACAAGCTGAACCTTCCGACACCATAAACAGTATTTTGCTGGTATAGCGACAAACTTACCTTGACTTACAAAATACAAATCCAAAATGCTGCAGTACACCTTACTGTGGCCCAGATACAGCTACACAGCCTTTATAGATGAGAACGAGTGAACAGTAAAACTGCCTGTTCTGAGTCATTACATACACAGAGACACTGGGGAAGGCTGGCTGTTTGACAGCTGTCTCCTGGAAAGATCAGGTACGGGTGTGCCACTGACTAACTAGATCAGCCAGTTATAGAAGCCTGGCTGCCCGTGGTGGGCGTGTATGCTTGCTTGTGTCTGCATTATGTTGTAATAGGAGAAGTGCCTTATATTTATTTCTCACAGTTTTTATCAAGTAGAACAGACAAATAGGTATGTATGATAGATAAATCCACATTCAGCATAGATCTCACAGATTTTTCAGCAACGGGGCAGATTTAGATCAGTTTTAGCTAAATGACCTCCAACATGACCATCCAGGACTAAGGCATTAACACAGCTCAAAGATCAATAACCAGGGGTACAATACCCCAACAGGGGCTCCAGTGGGGCAATGTGTGAACGGTTCACTGAAATGGTAACATACACAGCATTCATTATCTTAACTGGAGCAAGGCAGTATGGGAAGAAAGGGACACAGTCATCTCGTACTACATGGAACATATAGTGTAGAAATAAATGAGGGACATAATTAGTACCCATGCAATGTCACATTCATGTGGCCAGCAGAAGAAAATGGACTGCTGGGTGGCTCTATACATAGGAGTAATGATAAGCCTATTTACCTGCATGATATACAATGTTGTCAGTGGCAACACAATACAAAAGGAAGAGGTGCGGCTTCAAGAGTGCTGCCTGAAACACTGTACAGACGCTTATGTCCTGCAAGACAAGTAATGAACAATTCCAAGTTGTGCTTTGCATCTTTCTCAAATATTCATTAACAAGTTGCCATTCAAACAGCACCAAGTGATGCACAATTATGGGTTGGGGAGCAGGAAAATGGGTAACAACTTCAAAACATCACTTCAGACTGGCTACTGCCTTAACTTCAGAAACAGGTCAGGCAACCAGGTCCAACAGTCATGACTCATAGGCTTGCCAAGAATGTGAAGTATCCAATCAACATCCTCCATCTTTCACCACGCCAAGAACAGGAATGCCAAAAATACGCTGTGGAACAGGCCAAACAGCATGTGTGGTACTGTGATGTATGAGCTGGTGCAGAAAATTAGCTGAAAGGAATCCTAAGGTCTATAGAAAAGCATTTTTGATCCAGGGTGTGCTCTGGGAATATGCACAATGCGTTGCTCAACACTCAAAATGCGGATGCAAATGAGAAGAGACAGAGCCCAAGACTATTTCCCCATCCCTACAGTCTACAACATTCAACACCTTACTTTACATTCTTCTTCTACTTCACAATAATCAGTCCTGTTGAAAAAAATTTTTTTTTATAAAGTTTGATAAAGTCCACAACAATAAAATAGAATAATTTTTATTGAGAATTACATTGACAAAAATGGAAATGCTCACATTTTTGAACAGTGACATTGAACAGAATACTCAATGAATCTTTCACAGGTACCTGTGAATTCCTTGAACATCATTGCATGCCATCATTGCACTGGGCAGCTGACTATAACAAGTGCTCATAAAATGTTTCATTTAAAACAGGTCCACATGATAAAAAGAATTAATAAATACTTCCGGAGAAGGACTGGGTATTTTAAATAGCTGTATTTTTAATTTTATGCCTCAGACAGAGGGAAGAATCTGACTGCATTCTTTCTTAATTATACTTTACCAACGCAGGTAACAGTGGTCACTGAGCCAAGTCTAGGACCTGCACTCATTGAGCACTTCTGGATCCCTGCTTCTATTTAAGATACAGTATCTGAGATGAACTAGAATAAGATTGATTTTGAACAGCATTCCTATGAACATGGTTGAATATAAGCTCATGTATAGGCAATGCAGATGAGACGGTCTCAGGAAAGGGCTAGACTCCCCTCCGCAGATGTGCATAGCTAGTCACAGTTTGGGCTATAGCCTCCTGCAAGCCCACCAGTGGTTGGTAGCCCATGTCCCGTTTAGCCCGTGCACAGCTGTAGTAGTGGTGTGTGCCGGCCAGGGCCACACGCATCGGGGTGAACAAGGGCTTTATGACCACCAGAGGGCCCAAGAGCCAGCTTAGCAACCACAGCAGAAGTGCAATTCCATAGACCAGCATGTAGGGCAGGTGGTAGCGAGGGGCATCATAGCCTAGACCGACCAGCACCTTAGACATAAAGTCCCAGAAGAAGATGGGCTCATCATTGGTTATGTGGTAAGCCTGCAAGGACAGAGTAATGATGGAAAAATAGCACAGGACAGGATAATGAAGAAACAATATGCAACACACATTAAAAAAACATGCAGGACAAAACAGAAAAAGGACAAAACATTCTAATAAATAATACTACTGGAAAGTGGCAAACTATTCTAGCTGTCCGTAGCGCTTCCGTATGACGATAGTACTTCAGAACAAGGATGGAATTAAATAAAAGGTTCCATTCTGCATAGTACATGAAAAGTTCATCATACACCAAGTTTATCAAGTAAACCCCCAGCTCTACAAACTCTCTCAGAGTGTGGTATAAATCAAGTAATTCTGCATTTTAGGTATTCGCATCATCAAGCAAGGGGCAAAACAAGACTGGTGTGATATAAATTTGTTTCTGAAAACCACCCAATCAAAGCTCTTACGGCTAGAACACATCATTGTAAAGAATTAAACAAGGGGGCAGATAGTTAAAAAAGCTACAAGAATAAAAGTTTTGTTGACTCCTCATTAATACAGCAGAATGTTTTAGTGGAGATATACTTTAGTTACAGTTGGAGGAATCATAGAATGGCTACAAGTGAACCCTCTCAGACAACCACTCCTCAGCTCATTTCTCCACTTCACTACCACTCCTAAGCTCATCTCTCCACCTCACAACCACTCCTTAGCTCATCTTTCCACCTCACAACCACTCCTTAGCTCATCCCTGCTGAAGCTCATGTCAAGAAATTCAGCAGCAAAAGAGCAGGAGGAGGTGTTTACATGGGTGTTCATATCGCCTAATATGATAATATTTGCTGATACTGGACAAAGTAGAAAGAAGGTTTGACATCTCAGGTATAAAAGATGAGTTCGATTTAGGCGGTCGATAGATGAGAAGAAAAGCACAGGTGACGAAAAATTACACTTGAATGCCATGCATTCACAGGAGAACAGGTGAGGCAGGGGCAGCGGCGACAGCTTCAAATCACTGCAGTAGATGACAGTCAGGCCACCACCGTGACCTGTGCTACGAGCTGTCTGTAAATATGATTAGCCAGAAGGACAAGCCTCATTTAAAACAGAGAAAGCCTCTGGTCGATGCCATGTTTCTGTAAGACACATCAAGTCTAAGCCTCTATCAGAAATGTGATCCTGAATCAGACATGATTTATTTGTAAGTGATTGTATGTTGAACAGTTCCACTTTAATGGTAGATGGAGAAATGTGCCTCTGTAGTGTTCGAAGTATGCTGAAATCCACTCCGCGTTTTCCCATTTGCTCAGTGACAGCTGTAGTCATGGAAACTCCAACGCTACTAGTTCGCAGAGCAGTAGCGCTCTGATGACATGTCGGACGTGCGACGGCACGCAGAGTTGACCATAGAGACGGAATAGCTTGACTTGATTGAAGAAGTTTAAACTTCCTCCGGCAGCTTCTGTGAATATAGCGAGGTCGGCGAAGAAGTCCAACTTGAGTGAGTATTGAGTTTTAACAGCTGCACAACAGTATAGTTGATCGTCATGGTAAACAAAGTTGTCCAACTTGGATCAAAAAGCAGCTCCGGAGAAAGGTACAAGCAGGAAGGGCGGATGGATGGATGGAAGGGTGGATGGATGGATGGATCCTTTATTGATCCCAGAGGGAAATTCAAGTGAATTCGAGTGAATAGTTCCTATATGTGTAGCTCCCACCATGATGTATGGAGGAGGAAGTGTGATGGTATGGGAGTGCTTTGCTGGCGACACTGTTATCACTTTATTCAACATCCAAGGCAAACTCAACCAGCATTGCTGCCACAGCATTCTGCAATGACATGCCATCTGGTTTATGCTTAGGGGGACCATCATTTGATTTTCAACAAAATCATGACTCCAAACGCACCTCCAGGATATGCAAGGGCTATTTGACCAAGAAAGAGGCTGATGGAGTGCTATGTCAGATGACCTGGCCTCTCTATCACCTGATCTAAACCCAATTAAGATGGTTTAGGATGAGTTGAACTACAGTGTGAAGGCAAAGCAGCCAACAAGTGCTCAGCACCTCTGGTAAATCCTTCAAGACTGTTGGAAAACCATTTTAGGTGAGAACCTCATGAAGCTGACTGAGAAAATGCCAAGAGTGCTCAAAGCTGTAATGAAAGCAAAAGGTGACTACTTTGAAGAATTTAAAATCTAAAACATATTTTGGTTTGTTTAACACTTAAGTTTAATACATGATTCCTCACAGTATGGAGGACTTCAGTATTAACAAATGTATGGGAAAAAAAAAAAATAAAAACATTGTATTTGAAGACTTTTAACAGTTATCTTGTCTGTGATTCTCAAGCCATTCAAAAAAAATGTCCATAAAACACCTTTAGGAGAGCCATGTGGCCCTAACACTTCACCCTATTCCTCTATCCCAACATGAATTGTGACACCCTCACCCTAGGGGTGAACATACAAAACAGAGAGATAGAGCTGTGTGGAAGGTGCACAGGGTGAAATGGGACTGGGCCTCGACACCAAGTGGGTAAGCGCAGTAAACTACTGGCCACCTAAATGGTTTTGAAGCACCCGCTTTTATGTCACAGGGAGTAATATCTTAATTACTCTATTGTTAGGCATCTGTTCCACTGTTTATTAAGAGCTTTGTTAATGTAAGATTAGAAACACAGAAAAAATAAGAAAAAAAAAACAGTATAATTTTTCTTAAATAATTTTAAGTATTCATTGCACTATAATAACTTCAACAAAATACATTTTTGACAATGCACACCGTTATGCAGCCGTTCAGACTCACAACTACTCACTCACACCTTTCCACAAATTGGAGAGTCTTGCTTCAGATGTTCGGCAGCGAGGATGTGACCATGGACTACATTCTCCACATAAGTGAAGTCCACTAGGTTAGAGCCATCTCTGCAAGGATACAAAAAGAACTATGTTCTCTCGCCAGGTAAAAGGTATTCATGCATCTACAGCTCCCTAAGCACTCCAGGGGATAAAATCAGTCAAATCAATTACAACATATTAAATCTTGTACATTTATACATCATCTGACTCATGTATGCATCCGATAAATAATTCCATCACAAAAATTCAATACAGTTGATTTGCTGCCGTTTTGCTCCTGGGTAATGCTGTAACATCTGTATCACCTCTGGAGTCTGTCTGGGAGAAGTTCCTCACTAGCAGGAGGGAGACTATCACAGACAGTCTTAGAAATCTCAGAGTCCCATCACCTCCCCAACCCAGACGTGTACAATACACACTTATACAGTGCAGTACAGTGTGAAGTACTTTCCTGATTTATACCATTATTTGGCTGACCTTATTTTGCTTTCACATCTTTAGACAAAACTAACCCAAGTACACACCACATTTGTCATTTCATTTATTAAGGAACAAATCCATCCAATATCTGCTACACATGGGAAAACATCCCTGACATATAAATCAACAAATAAACAAAAATTAACCAGTTTTGACTATAGTAGATCCTGTTAAACTTCACTTGTATGTAACCTGATCATGAATGTAGTCACACAAAGCTTCTACAAGTACATCATGACAAGGTAAAATTCTGGAAGAGGTGAAAAAAAAAAATAAATGGAAAAAGTCTGAGAAAGGTTACAAAGGCATTTATGGGCAAATAAAGACATATATAAAGACACATACAGGTGCTGGTCATAAAATTAGAATATCAAAGTTTATTTCAATAATTCTATTCAAAAAGTGAAACTTGTATGTAATATTCACTCATTACACACAGACTGATATATTTCAATTGTTTATTTCTTTTAATTTTGGTTATTATAACTGACAACTAATTGACAACTAACTGAATACTAACCAAGTTCAGTATCTCAGAAAATTAGAATATTGTGGAAAGGTTCAATATTGAAGACACCTGGTGCCATACTCTAATCAGCTAATTAACTTGAAACACCTGCAAAGGCCTTTAAATGGTCTCTCAGTCTAGATCGGTAGGCTACACAATCATTGGTGAAGACTGCTGACTTGACAGTTGTCCAAAAGACGACCACTGACACCTTGCACAAGCAGGGCAAGACACAAAAGGCCATTGCTGAAGAGGCTGACTGCTGACAGAGCTCTGTGTCCAAGCACATTAATAGAGAGGCAAAGGGAAGGAAAAGATGTGGTAGAAAAAAGTGTACAAGCAATAGGGATAACCGCACCCTGGAGAGGATTGTGAAACAAAACCCATTCAAAAATATGGGGGAGATTCACAAAGAGTGGACTGCAGCTGGAGTCAGTGCTTCAAGAACCACCATGCACAGATGTATGCAAGAC
>JAOXYF010000010.1:12132036-12143040 GCA_028565775.1 Sternarchorhynchus goeldii
TGGAGGTCATTTTGCAGGACTCTGGCTCTGTTTTGTGTCTTGTGTAAGTGTTCCCTTTATTTTTTTGAGTAGTGTATTATCTGTGCATTTTATAACCATATGAGTAGTAACTGTAGAACTGTTGCCAAGCTGAATTCTGTCAGCCATCCTCCAACATTCATTACTGGTTGGGTTGTGACTACAGGACCAGTACAGTGGGTGGCAGACCAATCTCAGTACAGTAAATGCTACAGGGTGCTGAAATATTAACAGGCACAATAATGTTGGACTTTTTACACATGAGCCCAGTGCTAATGTCACAAGCATCTGCCACCCAAAAATATCCAGCCAGCAGTGGTCCAGTGGTCTGAAGCAGCCATCTGATAAAACTGTGGGTTTTATCCACAAAACTACATTTTAAAAACAAAAACTGTGGATTTAATGTGTTGTGAGTGTATGCTATGATACTCATGTGTTGTTTTTTTTTGCCATAGGTGGCTATGAGAGCACTTGGGTTTGAGCCCAAAAAAGAGGAAATTAAGAAAATGATCACAGAGGTAGATAAGGATGGTACAGGCAAGATTTCCTTTAATGACTTCCTCACAATCATGACCCAAAAGATGGTGAGCTCTGTGCTCTGGTAATAAAATAACAATAACAATATTATATGGCCAACAAGTTGTTATATGAGTTGGTTATGTTTTAGGCTGAAAAGGATTCCAAAGAGGAAATTCTAAAGGCATTTAGACTGTTTGATGATGATGAGACTGGCAAGATATCATTTCGTAACCTAAAGCGAGTAGCCAAAGAGTTGGGGGAGAATCTTACTGATGAGGAGCTTCAGGTGAGAAGGTCCATTATCAGACAGTAACATGCAAAATTAAATAAATTTTCACAATTACACTGCCCTGTATTATTGCAGTAATGATTGTTTTGCTGCATTGTGTTGAATTCATAACATTTACTAAATGTAATTCTTACCTTCGCAATTTGATGTTTTGTTTCCACCATTAGGAGATGATTGATGAAGCAGACCGTGATGGTGATGGAGAGGTGAACCAGCAGGAGTTTCTTCGCATTATGAAGAAAACATGTTTATACTAAACTGGTAGGATTAAGGGAATATCATCAGTAATTTACCTTCACCCCAAAACCATGTCATTCAGAGGTTTGAAGAGGATTTTAAAAGGTACCTCAAAATGCAGAATTCCATTTAAAAATTTATCAAGGCTGACTATTCTAACAGTACAAAGATGGTGGAGTAACATTTTGACCTCTTGACTATTGACTTAACAGTTAACACTGCAAAGCTTTTAGAAAACTGGCAGTGCTTCTAGACGTTTGCCTAATGTGTTTGGATGGTTGTTTACAAAAGTGAATATCACATTGAATCCTTTAAGAAATTCTAAGATATGTATGACAAATTATAGCAGTCTAGATTGTCTCAAAATCATGCAAGTTTAATTTAAGTCACAAGGAAATGTTTCTACAGAGCTAAGAGACCAAGGTTTTGACAGTGAGTATTAACTTCTAGCCTACATAGAATCATTTAACAATCAACCCCTTTTTGTGTGTTTTTGGTACTTTACATGAATATTTAGCTTGAATGTGCAGTTCCCATTGTGTATATCTCTTGTGGTAACCTTGTTATATGTGCAAGCTTTTGAAAGGAGAAATGAACATCCTTTCTTGTTTCTGAAGCAGTTCTATGAAGTGATATGGCTGTATTTTTCACTTTGCAATCCTGTCCTATTTTCCTGATATTCAATATTTTGTACAGACTTAATGTTTACAGCATAAACATATAAAAACAAAAATTGTAAAAAGCTTACATCTTTAGATTTTATGTACTGTTTCAGGACAGCCTGAGGTGGTAGAAATGCAATCAAAAATCCTAGATCCTCATAGGAAGAGACATGAGGGAAGAAGATGAGTTTTGATAAGAGGGTTATGGAAGCATAGTATGCATGTACACTAGCCAGGACAACCCAGGGAGACATACACCCAACATACTTAGGTAAGTGTGTGTGTGTGTTCAGTAATTCCTTAGCTGTAAACTGTCCTCCAATTTACACTGAAAAGCAGATAGTAGGCTCATTGGAATACAGAAATAGATGAAACCGCCCATGAGGTGGGATTATCCCAACATCCTCTGTATATTTGCATTAATGACTGTATGAGTATCAAATTTCTGCACAGCTTTTCTCAACAAGTATTCATAAACATTTCAGTACGTCTGAAAAATAACTTTATTTAAACATAGATGCTAAACAGAACAGGCAAATGTATAAAAACACAACGACAATAATACCAAACTTGCCACAATAATTACATATAAACAAGTGTGTAAAACAGGGCCATCTGCCAGCCACTGAAACCTCTTACAATGGTAAATATTTCACAGGGTACTGATGATCTGGCTCATGACATGCCAAAGTAGTGTGTTTACAAACACAACTGAAATGCAATGCCCAACACAAATGAATCGTTTCAGTGAGGAAAATAAGCCCAGAAAAAGTTATCTTGGCAAAACACCAGGCTAGACAAACTATCACATTCAGGACAGGGACGGCCCAAGAACTGAAATTCCGAGGACATCAGCTATTGCTGAGTCGTGTCTTGCTAGCGAAGTCAGCACTGAGCTTGCGCATGACCTCTGCGTGACTCTGGCCTGCGAGCTCCTGTCGCGCAACCCCATAGTTCTCCTTCACAAACATGGCAAAGGGTGTGGGCCCGCGTGGGTTGGACGGCGTGAGGAGCACCAGCTGGCCTTTGCACAGAGCACATACGAACTTCTGTGTATCAAGTGACTTGGAGTGGCGACCAATGCTGAGAAGAATCATAGGCAGAGGTTTATTTTAATGCCCAGGAACTAGATCAAGGATTCGTAACTGTGTTTCAGGAAAAATGGATAGTAGTGGGCCATCATTCGGTCAAACGGTTATGATTAATTACAAATGATGCTTAAGATTTAGTGTATAACAGATTGTGAAATTGCTAGCTACCTTTATTTCACATATGCGAATGGATGAGATGAATTACCACAGTAATTAATCACCTTGATTCAGTTAAAATATAATCTTGTCTATATTGTCCACTCTACTAGGTGCATCACCTATGTGGTGTCTTAAACACATGTACATCTGTAAACTGTAGTTAGCAAAATATATAGTGATGTGACAATATGTAACAATATGATAGTAGATCATTTTAGCTTCATCACTCAAGCCCTGGTTAGAGCTGTTCACAACTCAACAATATCCAGCCTACAGTGGTCCTGTCCTCAGGACCACTCATGAAAGGCCACTTGACAGGCTAACAAAATTTGGATACAACAGATCAGCTACTTCAAGGCCAACAATGTTGAGATTTTTCTAGTAAAATAACTGGTAAATGTACTAGCTAGTTGAACACGTAGAACAAAGGTAGGAATACAGAACTGTAAGAGGGAGAGAACACTTACGTGTTTTTGCAGCGGCTACACTGGTATTGATATTTGTAGTTGATGTCATAGCTGTGGCAACGGGTGACCATAGGCAACTCAGGATGAGCCAGAGTGGCTTTACGCGCATAGAGCTTCCAGAAAGGGCCGTGGCCATCTCGCACACTGTTTATCAGCCAGGTGGCTGCATGACACATCTCGTGAACTAGAGTGTCCCTTAACCGATCTGCAAAGCAAAAGGTCATCAGTCACAGAAAGGCTAAAATCACTAAGATAAAAATAAATAAATAAATAATGCTGTGCCTGAACATCCAGCTGCTTTAAGGAGGTAAGTAGCTAGCTAACGGCTATGTTGGCACCCAGCCTCATTGTAATAATAATAATAATAATAATTATTATTATTAATGTTAATATATTGTTAATGTAATGTATTGTTAATTTTAATGTAGTAACATTAAAAATGATAATAGAATTAATAATAATTTAATAATAGTTATTCCAGTGTCTGCACATATGGGTATAGCTAGTTGGCTGGTTAACTAGTTATATAAAAATAAACGAAGAACACACACTATAGCACAGTATGAGTTAACCCATCACTAACTATCCACAAACATGGCTACTGCATTCAGATTTAGTTTGATAACCAGCTTTCTGAAATGAAAGGGCTCTAATTAGAAAATTAACTAAACAGAGCATGCAAACATTTAATGTAATAACAGACGCAGCGCTTTTAGTAATTGAAATGGGACATAGATATAAGATTCCAGGTGAGAATCTGCAATGCACAAACATTCTGCTTGTACAGTAACATTGTTATATTGTAACATTCTGCTTGTATAGCTGATGAAGGACCCAAAATCATCCTGTATCTCTGCAAACCTTGTGTACTTGATACACTCAAAGGGGTTTTGCTAATGGCATCACTGACATTTTCAGAAAGCAGCAAACCCTTTTAAAGCAATTTAGCTACATTTACAGGATGATGTATATTCTATCTGGAAGCTGAGGTGACGACCAAGGTTTTGTTAGCGTCTTGTTCTACTGGGTAAACTGCCTCACTGGCTGTATTGCATGGTTGTTTATCAATTACTAAAAGCTTTCAGGGTTGGATATTTCAAATGCTTTAAGATCAGATAATAGAATAATGCAAAATGTAAGAGTTACCTGCAGAATCACAGACTTTGACTGACAATTCGATGCGGGCGTATCGCTTGCCTGTGACTCGCTCTTGCCCCGTAATACAATATCCTGCGGTTTTCCTCATTTTTGTATTCCACGTGACTGACATGTCTGTGGGCAGCTGGAGGAAATAAAAGTATTTAGAACCAGTTTAAAATGCACACAATAAACACATGTGCATTTGGAAGAGCACATGCTGACCTTGCTGTCAAATATACTGGTGTTATAGAGCTGGTAGAGTTTGCTGGTGAGCTCTTGCTTGTTTTGTTTGAAGTTGCAGCAGTATACAGAGCCAGTGATGGACAGAGACTGTAGGAAGCAGCCTGAGGTTTTACATACAGCCATTCTGTCGCAGATACATAAAACCAGGTTAGCGTCACATTCTCATGAGTTTTGGGTAGAAAAAACAAAACACAACAAAATTACATCAGTGCAAAAACAAACAAACAAAAAAAAAACAGAACAGATTTATCAGCAAACAACTATAAGTTATGGAAAATAACATTTTAAAAACTAGTCTAAAAACCTGATCTGAAACATGAGACACTAAGATTCATAGTAGCTATAGGTATTAAGAGCTATACAGAGAAGTAAATGAGTGATACTGAAGCAGGGGCGATATGCTTCCTCTACCTGCTGCTAGGGCCTGTTCGTGGCTCACTCTGGCTGACAGGTCTGCTAATATGGAGCTGCTCTCGAGTCCTATCCACCAGAGATTCTGTTACTGGTGCCCAATCACTGCCTTTTTGACTCTTCACAGATGGAGTCAAACAGGCTGTTGTAGCTTTAAGTTCTATATACAGCACATGAATGAAGAAACGCATGAAATGTGAAAAAATGTAATAATAGTGAACACCACCCTATTTTCAAGTAATTCCATTTAATGTAAATCAGTTGTATTCCAACATAAATTTGAAAATTTATTTAATATTAATTACATAAGAATTTTGGGATTATTATGAGTGTACCTTCTGGAGGTTTAGGAGGAACCTGCATGCTAGTGCTTCTTAATTTCTGTTTTTTCTTGATTCTGTCCAGTAAGGACAGGAACTCATCATCAGAGCTGCCCGTGTCATTGCACCTCCCACTGCATGTAGGCAGGGCTGAGGAAGGTGCAGAAGTATGGTCTGTTGTGAGAGGGGAGGGAAAATGCAGGGCACCTCGGAGCTTGTGGTCTTTAACCTGGGTTTCCTTCACCCGTGAACTGGGCTGGCTGGTGGATCCGCCTTGTCTGACATCCCGGATGTCTCTGTCATCATCACTATCACTGAGAAAGACTGGGGAGTTATATTGAGAAGGAGTCTGTTTCTGCAGCCTTGGAACAGACCCAGGGGGTTTTGGGTGCTTCAGTTTACCTGTGTGTGAAAACACACAACCACATTTAAAACCATAGTTCACAATCTGTGTGTGAATGTTATATTATAAAAGTGCATTTAAATAAGACATTAGATTTAGTAATTGTAAAACCAGATTTTGCTTAATTTGTTGATACAGGTCACATGTTATCGTTTTAAAAACCCCATCACGCAACACTACTCTGGCACAGAAGATACGGCAGTAGAGGTTACCGTTAGAAACAGGGGGATTCTTCTTCTCAACAACAAAGTCATCATCAGAGGACAAGTCATCCACTATGAAATGTTTAAGGCTGTAGAATTAAGTGCAGTTAGAGGTCATCACCTTATGTTAATAAATGTTTTTGATCCATACATAACACACTAGCACTGACCTGATATCACAGCCACTCACAGACTGCTGTCGGAGTTGAGTTTTTGGTGTTCTTACACGGCTCAAAACTACAAAAGAGTAGTTTCAGTAGTTTAACATGTATAACATAGCGCCAAAAAATAAGAAGGGGAGATACTTACAGATTTCAAAATCATCATCACTATCTGAGGAGAAAACTGGAATTGGTTCCCTATAAAAAAAAATACAGTATCTCAGTATTCTTCTCTCTCATCTTCAGATAGGTTTGTTGCTGTTCTTATCAATAATATAGAATAACAACTATGATACTAAGCAAAATTTAGAACTGCACACCTTATTTTCTTGGCAGATGAGATTTGTTTGCAAGCACGTCTAGGAGTAACTTTATCTGCAAGAACTGAAAAACAGCAAAATAAAACAGACGTGACTAGATGAACTTACTCTTAAATTCTTTCTTACATTCTTTTTGTACCGCTGTGTCAGAGCATTAAATGGTTAACTTACTTTGATTAAAGTCACGATTTGAGCGCGCATTTCTATTTCCACTTTGATTCTCCTTCTCCAAACTGTCGCTATCAGAAAGTAGGGAGTTAGGCGAAGGGTCTTCGTCGAAACTGCGAGTAGCAGGTCGTCTGCTTTTCAAGCTCTTTCTCAGCTAAGCCAAAAAAAGCCGGCATAATGTAAATTCTTGTAAAAGTCCAAAACAGACAAACAATAATTAGCTTGTTAGCTATCTTACCAGCATTACTCTCGTGTGCCAGAAATAATATTTACCTCTTCTGCAGTTCGATCTAGAGTCTCGGGGTTTTCCCATCCTAGTTTTTCTGCAACTCTCTGAAACAGCCTTTGAGTACTGGGATCCATTTCACTTAAAAAAGTGGAAAACAGATATCCTCTCGTTTTTGTCCCTGTTCGTAATGACTTAGCTAACTAGCCATGTAGTTTATTTATCTAAATATTTCTAAGCCAGGTGTATTTTGATAACTTAGTTCCTTTACAGTGTGTTCCATTGAAGAATGTTATTTAGCAAGTTAGATTTCTCGGGTGAAGTTAATGTTATCTTAGAAAGCTATCTTTAGCTAGTTAGCTATCCTGATTAACTATTAGTAGCTAACCTATGCCTGTCGGCGGTATTTTCTATTAGCAAGCTGCAGTCTATCTACGTGAGATGGACAATACCTTGTTTTGTAAAGCTTTATTTCAGAACAGAACTTCGGTGAATTATCGTCTCTGGAACAAGAAAACTATTTTTTCAAATTTACCTGTACGGAAGTGGTCACGAGTCATTCGAACGTCACTTTCCTTGTTAGAATTACACCCCGTAGCCCCGCCTACTGTTTTGATAAGAACTTTTAGTTTTACGTAATTATATAATTTGGTTTTATGTAATTAATACTAATGGTTATCCATTATTTAAAGCGTTGTAAAGACGAAGCCCAACGAAGCTTTAGGAGATTCGGGCCGATTGTGCGTACAATCGAAACACTGAGCAAGAAGAGTGACATCTAATGGAGTGTAGGACGTTTAGTAATCGTACGTTCAAAAATACCAAGCACGGAAAATCACACTACACACTATTGATTTTATCCTAATAATTAATTCATTAATGATATTTATTGCATCATATCAATGACTAAACATGTTTTCAGAAACATTTTCCCTTTTAAAGTGCAGTGCAATAAAACTATCCACAGTATTTGATGGCATCGTAAGGTAAATATGCTGAAATGCATTGCATCTAATTGTTTATTGTTGCAAAGTACTTGTAACTCTTAGCACTTCAGATTTGCCACATTTCTTTATTTCAGTTTAAGAGCCTTGCAAAACTTCAATGACGGAGCATAAATAAAATGGTCAACAGGAAGACAGTGTAAATAAAGAACTTAGAAAATACTTACCTACACCATTCCTGGTAAAAATAATAAAACAAATTAACAAGGGGATTCAGTACTGGAGTAGTTCGCAGGGCACTTTCACTGTGTATTAAGATGTTCTAGCTTGTCCATACAGATCTTTTTTTCGTGAAATAATGCAACTAAGAGCATTTATCATTAACATGAAAAAATTCAATCATTGGCAATCAAGAGAAAAATTATAATTTCCACCTACACATCTACTCCACTTTAAAGTCATGATGAACAGGCTAAATAGATAAAGGAGGATAACAAAAAAGAAAAAAAAAAAAAGCAAATGTTCATGTTAGCATGTTGAAGCCAATCACTCATATTTTAGTAACATTTAGTTCCAAGACACAATGCTCTGACCCTTGGAAAAAAACCCTTCATTTAAAGAAATGAAGATCACAATTTGACAAATGGACCTTTTGCACAGGGACCCTTTCAGATTCCACAAAAGTAGAAGAGAAGAGCAGTTGGAGGTCAGCTTGAAGAGAACCTTTGGAGGAAAGAGTCTCAGTGAACGAGTACAACTGCCATGCTTTCCTCTGTTTTAAAGGAACAAAATGCTTTGGCTGGATGGTCAGATCATTGCTCGACAACAGGCTCTATGGAGTCTCTGACACCGAAGATAACTGGGGGTAGCGCAAGGGACTAAAGTAGCCAATTCAGGGGGTCAAATGATGGCACAAATGGGGAGGGGAGGACATGCAAGCAACAAGCCACTTCAGGCGCTTTCACTGCCTTCAAGCGGCTGTAGCTTGACCAAGTGGTCAGGCTTGGAGCCACTAGAATGGTGTTCCCACATCTGCAGGTAAAGTATTTCCAGGTCCATGGTGTACTGCTTGGTGTTGAAGAGTGGGCTAGTGATACGTTGCTTCCATACCCGGGAACGAATCTTCTTTAGACTGAAAACAGAAAATGAGAATTTTTTTTGTTTAAATACACAAAAATACAAAAAAAGTACCTGGAGTGTGGGGATGTACAAACAGTTAAGTTCACTTACTACTCCATGTCGGTGCCAAGCTTGACGGCCACATCTTCATACTCCTGACGGCTCTGGGCAATGAGCTCGGGACAGCCAAGGCAAGTAAGTTGAGAGGCTGCCACTCGAGATGCAAGTGTCTCACCTACAAAACCATCCATCACTTATGTATCTTAATTTAGATTATACTGAAGAGACAGTAAATACAATTTTGTGTAGGCAAATTATTAGCTGCTGACCTGGCATTGTGACCATAGGTGTGCCAGCCCACAGTACATCCATGCCGGTGGTGTGACCATTGCAGAGCGGTGTGTCAAGACACACATCGGCCAACTGGCCTCGTCGAACATGCTCTTCTTTAGGGGCCACAGGGGAGAAGATGATGCGACTGGCAGGCAGTCCCATGTTTTGGGCATACTGCTGGATGTTGGGCTCGCCTACAGCAGGGAAGCGCAGGAGCCAGAGTACACTGTTGGGCACACGTTTCAGAATCTGGAACAAACAGATACATGAGATGAGAGATGTTGCTTAGGAAGTTTGTTTAGTTTTTTACTTCATGCACTGAGCATATAAAGTGAAAATGAGAATAAAAAGATACAATATACAAGTAGTGTTTGCAAACGCTTACATTAGCCCACATCTGCAGAGTTGGAGGGTCAATTTTGTAGAGTTGATTGAAGTTACAGTAGACAATGGAGTCCTCAGGAAGTCCATATTGAGAGCGTGTGGTCACCACAATTGTTCTTGGGACCTCCTCTCCTGTGGCAGCCTTATTATTAATCTTTTAAATAAAACAATAAACCAAGAAAGAGGTCAACAAAACATGTATCCAAAGTTAAATGGAGAACCCACATGTGTTTTGTGATTATATGGCATCCAGACTGAGATTCAGTAATAGCCAAGTCAACTAGATTAACTGCATTTAAGTTTACTTGAAACACAAATTTATACACTGTAAAAGTCTGGGTACTGTATGTTTGGTTGGGCATCCACCTAGATTCTAGTACAACACACAATTACAAGTACAATTACACAGTGTACAAGATTTAGGGAGATTTATTACCAGAAACTGAATACAGTATACTAAACCATATATTCATCACCACATAACTACAAATTGTGTGTTAACTTAGAATCTACATAGGGAGTTTGTCCATCACACGCCGCCACGTTTCTAAAGCGGCTCAGAACAAACAAACCAAACAAGGAAAGGGAGGCCGAATCCTTGTTGTCAAAGAAGCAAAACCACATTAAGAAGCAACCGAAAACATCACATTGGCCTGTGGTGTGGCCTTTCCCAGATGGAAATCACTGATGAGACAAATGTTTTCAAAGTCTTACAAAAAAAAGACTAAAAAAATTGACAAATGAAATCATTTGTTAAATTACAAAGAACACGACTAGTTGCATTTGTTGCTAAACTGCATATTAACCTGTTTCTATTTAGTTATAAAATACACCATTCATCTTTGTGACAAACACCAAATGCCAGCATGAATGTGGCCATGCTATTTTCTATTTATACCAACCATCCATCTTTTCTGTCCATATGTTGTTTGTCACCTACACATTCCATCCCTGTTGCCCACAATATCAATGTACTTTGAAAAGGACTGGTTTCTCTTTCCTAGATGACCTTCCATGTATGACTCAAGCACCAATTAAGGACACACTGGTGGGAGCAGATTAGAATAGCATCATTTTGTGGGAAGTCTCTGCATCTCTCTAGGTTCTCTAGGTTTCTCTTTCCTAGATGACCTTCCATGTATGACTCAAGCACCAATTAAGGACACACTGGTGGGAGCAGATTAGAA
>JAOXYF010000010.1:12143140-12157849 GCA_028565775.1 Sternarchorhynchus goeldii
TAGCATCATTTTGTGGGAAGTCTCTGCATCTCTTTGCATGACAATGCCAAGGCAGAGAACACATTACAAGGCAGAGAGCATATTAAAGAATTAGAGAGCAAAGGACCTAGAAGTGCAACAGCAACTTAACCCAGAGAGCAAGAGACCACTGCTGGCAGATTAAAAAAACCCAGCAACTCCACCCACATGCTGAAAGGAAATCAACTCTTTATTCAGTAGGTTCTGAAGACCAGTAGTCTGTGAGTTTATTAGGCAGTACCTGAGTGGTAGCCAGGCCATTGCTGACAGTAAAGCCATTGATGGTAACCTGGATCTGGCCTTGGTTGATCATGTTGATGATGGCCTCAGCTGCTGTGTTCATAGGGATGACTGGCATAGAGAGGGTTCCATTACTGTCTGTGGCCTCCTGGCCATCACACTCCATCTATGAAGAAGCCAATTTAACATCAGTATTAGAACAAACATATAAGCAGGGAATTTAATAAGTGTCGAAACAACTCTTGGATGTTCTAATTTACCTTGATCACTTTGACATCAGGCAGGCTCTCCAAAAAGGCCTTGAGGTCAATTCCATTCAGTACAATGCGATTGTCAAAAATGTGTCCATTGGACTTGAAGTCAATCACTGCCTTTTTCTGTACATCATAAGAGCAAAATCTTAAGAATTTGGAATGTAATATGGAATGCAATTTCTCTCTTAGCCTGAAAACACTTCTGAAATGTAAACAGAAGGAATTCACAGATGTCTCTTGCCTTGAGGTGGGGGAACATGTTTGCATGGTCTCCAATAAAGAACGTGTTAGGCATGTAGGCCATCTTCTCAGAGTATTGTTCAGCCAACTCGACTGGAGAGGTCTCCTTATCAGTAATGATGTAATCCATAAAAGGAGCACCACTGGTGCCTGGGTAGCCAAGCCACATTGCCTGAAAATGTTTTTAAATGTTATTCAACAGAATTTACAATTCTTACATACTTTATACCCTGTCTAAAGCTTTGCGACTAGATAAATCAACACTGTTCTTTAAATAGTTACAAATTGCAAGACTATATGAATCATCATCATCTGGTTACTTGAATAGGTGCTGGGCGCAAGGCAAACAGCTCATTGCGGGCTCCCTTGGTGTAACCATTCATGTTGACCAGGATGTGAATTCCATCTTGATGAATCCTATCTGCAGCCTTACCGTTGCAAGGGATCTATGCGAAAGGTACACATCAACAGAGGAATGTAAGGAACATTAACAGGACAGGACAGACCCAACGTATTCTAGTTGGTTTAGACCCTGCATGTCATCACCTGAGAGAGATCAGTAAAGTGATGAGCCTCAGCCATCACTTTGACTCTGAAGTTGGTACTGTCATCAGGACTGAGTGCATAGCAGAACACCTAAGAACACAGAAAGGAACCAGGAGTCTAAGGTATCGGACTCTAAGTCTCGAGTTATTTTCATCTTTCTTCTCAAGAGAACTCACTTCAAACTTCTCTGAGTTATGCATGCCAGGGATGGACTGCATGAGGTGAGAGGTGGGGTGGTTGCCAAAGTCTGAGCTGACATAGCCAACACGCAAACGTCCTCCACTGGATTTCAGGTCCTTAGGATGTTCATAGGCAGGTTTATGAAGAGCATTGATCTGTTGGGCAGTCAACAAGATCAAGACTTTTACTGTTTGGACACAATGTGTATTTATTAAAGCACTTCTGCTATTTACATGAAATAAGATACAGCTAAATTTGTGTACCTTATCCAAACAGAGGTTGCCATGTCTCTCAGCAATGGCTTTGCGGAAGCCATGGGAAAGAGGATACAGCATGCTGTGGTGTGGGTGCACTGAGGGCAGACGGTTCTTCTCCAGCTGGTCAGCCACAATGCTCACCAACTTTTTCATGCGCTCATCATAGTCTGTCCAGTCGCATACAATCTGCAAAACAAAGCTGACTGTAATGACAGTACTCAGGCTTTACATAAGACCGACTAGCTAGGTAACCACAGACTAGGCACCATACATCACATTAAGAAAACAGGCATGTTTTGAGTATTTAACCTTTGAAGATGACCATGATTGCTTATCATATTATGCAGAACTACACAATGTTAACATTACTTACAAGGTGCAAACAGGTAAATCGTATTGTTAAGTTAATCTGCCTCAAGGCAGAAAAGTAATCTAGAATATTTGGTTTGTTTGTGTCACCTGCAGACAGTGAGCAAGGTTGCAATAAGCATCAGGAAAGTCTGGCTTAAGCTTCAGAGCAGTGCGGTAAGATGCAATTGCTTCTGGAATGTTTCCAGAGTCCTGTGGTGAAAGGGGCTCAGAATCAATGGACATATACAAAAAGAAACAGAAAAAACATTACATACTGCAGTTAAAACATCAATATTATACCTTGTGTATGGAGGCCAGGTTGCTGTGAGCGTCTGCGAAGGCGGGATTGATCTGAATTGCACGAGTGTAGCACTGTAGTGCCCCCTGCACATCCTGCATTTCTTTCAATGTGTTCCCCATGTTGGAGTAGGCATCAGCAAAGGTGGGGCTGATCCTGTCCAAAGACAAAAAGCAAAAATTTTACTTTTAGGTTAAAGAAATAACTTTTACCTGTCAAAACACTGATTAACTCATAACACTTATTATAAAGTCAAACCGCAGGAACAATAGCATGCCTGATAGCTTCTTTGTAATGCATGAGGGCTTCCTGAAGCTTGCCCTGCTGCTGAAGGACACTAGCAAGGTTGGAGTGAGCTGCTGCAAACTCTGGAAAGACCTGTGTAAAACAACATGAAGTGTTTCGAACACAAGCTCTTCGAAGTACGCAAACCAACTGGATATAAATGGACAAAGTAGCCATTAAACTAACAAAGTTCTTACCTCCAGAGCCTTCCTGTAGAGCTGCACAGCCTCTTCGATGTTGCCTTGCTCCCGTTTAATGTTAGCTAGGTTGTTGAGGGAGTCGGCATGTGTGGGACACAGACGCAGCGCTGTATTGTAACACTCCTCAGCTTCGGACACCTGAGAGGAGATGCTTAATTAGCCTTATTTAACATTCTTAATATGACAAGACCCCTTGACAACAAAGGGACGGAAGCTGAGCTGGGACCAAAGAAATTATAACTACCCACAGAGATGGTGTAGTGTCAGAGAGAAATTAAGTTGCTTACATTGCCCTTTTCCTTCAAGGCATTGGCAAGATTGCAATAGGCATCAGGGAAGTGTGGCTGCAGTTCAATGGCACGTCGGTAGGTGTCAATGGCCAGATCGATCAGACCCTGTTCATAGTAGACGCAAGCCAGGTTGCCATGGACAACAGCATGGTTGGGGCTCAGGCTGAGGGCTCGCAAATAACCAGCAACAGCTCTGTAAAGGACAATGTTTCATGAATGAAAGCCATTGTGGTGGTTTCATTCTAAAGCAGTAGTTAAATAGTTTCAAATTTGTCATGTGCACAGAAAATCAGAGACAGATGTGCACTGAAATGCTTGTGTGAGGTTCAGGTTCTCTATCGTTGGGCAAATTTCAAGTACAAATGTATGTATACAGTTACTACATAAAAGTGTATAATATATAAAATAAAGAAACGTGCTCTGGGTACAAGGGAGTGTGAATAGCTTGGACACTGAAGCAGGAGTAAGACAAGTGTGACGATGAGTTTAGAAAAGGTTCACCTGTCAAAGATGCGGGCTTCTTTAAGAACGTTACCCAAGTTGATGTAAGCATCCAAAAAGTTGGGATCTAAAGTAACAGCCTACAAAACAAATATATGAATAAATAAAAACACCTGGACAATCATGTTGCAAGATTAAGCCAAGACGACTCAGACAAGATAAGCAGTTGCTTCAAAAGATTTGTATGTAGTTCCTTAAAAATTTTTTCACTACCCCCTCACCTTCTCAAAATGATGTATGGCCAGCCAGATCTCTCCCTGTGCGTTGAACACACAGCCCAAGTTGCTCCATGCCACAGCGAAGTTTGGTTGAGTCTCAATTGCCTTCAGGTAGCAGGCCTTTAACGGGTTAACAATGAAAACGACAGGAGGAAGAGGGGCAGAGAGGAGCAGTAGAACAGACGGGGTGATGGGGGTCATGAAACAAAATAAAAAGAGATTGAATAAAAAGGAAGAAACAAAAAGCAGAGAAGAGCAGTTAGTGTCTGATCTCCAAAAAGCAAAAAGTGAGTCTACTGCGTGGGCTCGCTGGCGCGCTGTTCTGCCGCGCTAAGCTGCACGCTTTTTCCTGCGCTGCGCAAATCCGACCAGCACCTACACTCCCACTGACATTCTTCAGTTATGGTCTCACCAGTGTAAAACAGCACGAGACATTATAAAAGACTCATTAACTGATTCATAACATTAGAACAGTAAAGTCTATGACATGAATTCACATTTAAAAATCCTTAAACGTGTTGAACCAGCCTGCAGTCACAACCTTAAATGCCTGTGCAGGGTGTAGATGGAGATCCCTGTAATGCGAGCGCTCAAGCCGCGCAGGCGCTCACTGTGTGTCATCATGCTGCAGTTGCCGCTTGCGCCACAGCTGCTCGCCGCTTTTGCTAGCGCTGACTCCAGCTCAGTGTGGACTGCAGACCTTAAGACCCAGGCGCTCCAGACCCCACCAGACTGGCACACTCCTCGAAACTCACCACCCTTCAGGAACACAACAGGGGCCAATGTCCAATTGCCCTTGATTTTGATGGGGATACAAAGGCTGTAATACAGCCATATAACATTACAGGTAGCTGCCAATGGTGTCCTGTGCTGGGCTGGGGGCCCGCTGGGTGCCACGCTGGCAGAGCGGGCAGGCGGTTCTGCAGTCCTCGGGCTGAGGATAGGGGGAGGGGCGTGTGTTGCGCGCAGGCGCGTCTTTTGCGTTGCGTCCCGAGGGCATTTTGACGCGGCGCAGCCCTTGCGTCGCTGCAGACTCACAGCGCATCATCTGCTCAGCAGAACGCTGCAACTCCAAATCAAAGAGGAAAAAAAAAAGATAAAATCAAAACAGGAAAAAATAATTAACAAGTAAGAGTTAGAGGGTTCTTACTGTGTTTTTGTTTGCTTACTGCATCCAATCCATGTTTCTTTTAATTACTTGCTTTGCTGATGTTAAGTTGTACAAAGGAATTGTATATAATACTTTTTCTTTCAATTACATTTTCCTTTGTTGTTTTCTTTGTTCTTCAAAAGGTAGCCACAACACAAGAGGAACTCAGGTATGAAGTATTTTTTTTTCTTTGTTGGCAGTTACAAACCCGTTACCATATTTTTGGACTTTGTCTGGGGGGGGCGGCCGCAGCTGGAAGAAGAGGAGAGGACTGATGCTGCCCTAGTGTTCCTGTCCGTCAGACCGCACCTACGCAGGAATAGTGTCACCCACCTGAAACCTTCTAAATAACAATATCAGTGGTGGAAAAAACCAAAAGAGACAAAATAAGAAAACAAGAGCGTTAGTAAAAGTTGGCAATCAATACATTTTTTTGTAAATGGATTTAAAAAAATATATTCATTAAAACAAACAAAAAACGTAATAAAATAACCTACTTAAATCTTCATTCATGCAATGTACAAGATCTCAATTTTCAAAGTGATAAAAAATGCTTGTAGGGGGACGAGAGAAGAAAGGCTTTGTAGTTCACATAGAAATGTTTCTAATTTTATTCATATAATATCAAATACAGAACAAGGAGGGAAGCTAACTGGCTTGATCTTGCCCAAATGAACTGAACACATTTCTTTTGGCATATAGTAATCATAACATTAATCATATTTGAAGAGACAAAAGTGGGGGGAAAAAATAATCATTGATTTTTCTCTTAATTTTTTTCACATTGCTTGTTTACATGGTATAATACATTGTTTGCTTTATCCTGTCCTGCCTTCTTGAATCCTGGCCAATGGGTAAAGAAAAAAGCCTGCGGTTTAATGATTTGTATCTAGAAGCCTCCACAGCTCTGAAATAAAGAGGTCAATGCTTGTGCTGCGCATGTGTATTTTCTTCTCTCTTATTATCGCGTCTGCCGCGTGCAGTGGAGTGCAAATAGGGAGCTGCCTGCCTGGCACAGCCCAGGGCTAACATCACAGTCACACAAAACCTCCCCAATGCCATTCAGCATTTAGTTCTGCAGTTAAATACAAAGGAGGAAAGTAACAGGGGACAACTAAGAAATGACAGGGGGCTGATTACTTGCTAAGGCACTGTGGAGCCCTTGAAGAGCATCTTTAGGCTTGGCTGGAGGGTCAGACAGGCAGCTCTGAGCGCGCGCACTCCACGGGCCCTGAGCAAGCGCGCGGGGGGTCAGAGCAACGGAGCTGATGTTGGGATGCACCCTGCGGCTCCTCCCTACTCCTCCCCCCTGTGGCATCAAATAAGAGGGCTTCTAACCAACGAGGAGAGATCTCTCTGTTCTCTACCTCAATCTCCCACAGATCCACCATTACACAGCAGGACACCATACTGGCCTGCGTAAGTGGGGACTCACTCTCATGGGTGGAAAATGCAAATCTGCAGTGTAAACCAAAGGAATGCTCTTCGCCTTTTGGGGAGGTGTGGGGAGGTGTGAATGAACACTTAAGTGAACAAATCAGAAACATGTTGGATTTGGAAGCCATCTCATTTTTAGCACAGCAAACTTCATCACTAACTTCATAGCAGTTCATTGTAGTTTTTTTTTGTTTGTTTTTCCTTTTTAAAATTTTTAAGACCGAGCCAGCATTATCCCTCCGTAACACTAAAGGAAAAGCATGCCAGAACAGCAGTTTTAAAGATTCCCCCACTGTTGAGTCATGGAAGGACCCAGCCTTTCTTCTTGTGTATGGAGGATCACTGACTGACCAACACAGTGTTTACACAGAGAGAAGCAGAAGGAGTGAGAGGGGACAGAAAGGGGAAATGGCAAAAAAGGGGGTGTTAAACTCCAAATGTAGTCATTATCCACATAAAGCAAAAAAAAATTAATAAAAATGTATGAGAAAGTATAGAGTTCCCTGTGACTGTCATGAAAGTGGCAGGGATTACACCTGGGGGGGAAAGGTGTGCAGGTCAAGAAGAAATATATCTTGTTCCCACTGGCAGAATAAAAATCAGAACAGCCAGATTGTTGGTCCTGAGAGGTCCACTGGCAGTATTTTTGCACTTTTTAAAACTAATGGGAATAGTGCATATTACAGGACTGTCTGTATGCAAAAGGCTGCGGCCAGGCAATCTGAGTGGTGGCACTGGACTGGGTAAAGGGTAGGGAGAGGACATGAATAGAATGAACCACACTCAAGAGAGCAGAAACAGCACTTAGTGTTGAGGGGAAGCACTCACTCCCAAAGAAAGCAGAAGGGGTGTAAAAGAGGGTGTATAAAATAGATGAAATGTAAAATAAAAAATCTAACCAAAAAAAATATATATAAAGTAAAAAGAATCCAATAGAACATGCACACGCTGACATGTCAAAACAGACCTTTGCCTCTTCCAGACGACCAAGAGCTTTAAGAAGGTTTCCCAAGTCACTCCGCACACAATACAAGTCCTGGGAGGGGGGAGGTAAATACATGAATAAAAAACTTTACTCTGAAATACAAAGTCATACACAGAAATTATAATCAGTGATCACTCACCGGGTTGTACTGAAGAGCAGACACATAAGCCTGCACTGCTCCCTCCATGTCTCCTGCTGCGACCAGGGCTGCAGCCAGGTTGATGTATCCATCGATGAAGTCTGGCTTCAGACGGAGTGCATGGCGGTAGTGCTCAATGGCCTCCTGCAGCTGACCACGCTCCTTGTAGACGTTGCCAAGGTTGGAATAGGCCTCCGCAAGCATGGGGTTCTGTTTTATGGCCAGTGTGCTGAAGTGAGCTGACCTGCATGGGCACAGAAAAGCAAGTAAAGAATAATGCAGATAAATGATGAGCTACATGCTAACAAACGTAAGCTTTTACCCTAAGTTTTCCCTCGTTTCCTAAATTCTAACATTGTTTTTACATACAAAATAAGACACTGGTATAAATCTAAGCCCTATGTCCGTTAGAGACAGTCAATCAAATGAGAAAAAAATACTCTTTGTGGCTAAAACACAAAATACCAGCAACACTAAAAATTCACAAATCCACTATTCAGCAGAGAAAACAGCCGTTATATTCAACAGTAAAAGTAAAAGAAATTAATTTCATAGTTTTAAATTCAATAGTTTTAATTTAATTCTTTAGAAGTAATTTAATTATAAAAGAAATGACCAAAGAGCCATCACCTTTTGGAATAAACAACACGACCCAAAGGTGGAAAAATGCCAGGACAAATGATACAGGCCCAACCACAAAGAGGAGTGATACGGGCCCAACCACAAAGAGGAGTGATACGGGCCCAACCACAAAGAGGAGTGATACGGGCCCAACCACGACCAACAAGCCACACAGCCCCCTGAACAGGCTTTCCTCCACTGTCTCACCTGTCAAGCCTGCGGCACTGGAAGTGGATGGAAGAGAGCAGCAACAGGACACCAGTGTTGTCTGGTTCCTGCCTCCACAGCTGCATGCAGTGGCGTTCTGCTGCCTCAAAGTCCCCCGACTGATATTCACGGTGGGCCAGCTCTGCCAACCCTTGGAAGGAAAGCATACGTTTTGTTGGTTCTGTGGCACCAACACAATCCGTAGGAGGGGAGGGGGGAAACAACATGTTAGAAGAAATGGAAATGAGACAAAAACTAAAATGATAAAACCATTTTTTTAAATTAACATCATGCAGACTAGACTGTCAAAGTGTATATTTTCTCAAAATTTGGGGGTGGGTGTGTCTAATTTTAGAAGGCTTACGGAAAACCAATTCTTTAAAATAAATAAATCAAAAATAAATAAAACATTTCAGAGAAGCTCATTCACATGCATGCAAAATAATCAAAGCCTATTTAAAACAACATAATGGGATGAGTTCAAAACTTTTGCAGACTAACAAGTCTAATAGCCTTTGAGGTCCACTTGTGGAAGGTTGCATCTGTGATAAATCTAGGAACCTAGACTAAATACAGAATGCCACTAAAGCAAAATATTTCTTTAAACATGCTTAAATTCTGAACTCCTCCTTAATTTCTTTAATGCAAGTGTGGGTGGTGGGGGAAAAAACATGAGAATGTATCTCACAACACGGATGGTTCCAAACAAAATTAAGCCTTTGCCAAGTTAGGTGATTAAATCTGACAGTCAAGACCCTTTATGTCTGTAAAGGAGCCAAACCTTGCAGGGAAAAAAGGGATATTAAGCATGTTGATACATATAATCCACAGACCTCTACTGATGCAAAATACATTTTTAAATATCCTACTGCACGACAGAGGACTTATTTAATTCAAGTTAGTTTTGACATAACTGTCTCTTTCATTTAATAAATTATTGCCACGGGAAACAACTATTTTGGACATGTACAGCACATTGTACATTTTGAGAATTTTCTTCTAAATTTGTTTACCCCCCCCCCTTCATTTCCTGTTCATTAGCTTTCAGCACTTACTGCTGACAGCTCCTAGTGTAATATTAACAGCAAACCTAATAATTAAAATAAATCACGGGTTCACGCACACGCAGACCCTTGGGCCCACTGGCAAGAAAGGGTCCATAAGGAACCAATATCCTGCTAAATACCACACCCACATACAAACCTAATTTCACTGGTCCACACTGAGCCCTTTTCCACAAACGAGGAACCAGGACCGTTCAGTTCTCACACCATTCCAATCTGCGCTTCTGAGAACCAAGGATGCGTCACCATTGGAGGACTACGCACAGCGCACAACAGGAGTTAAACGGTGCTAGCTGTTGGTGGAGCGCATAGATTACTTGCGAACATGTGTTGTTGCTACAAGGGTTTCTCTTTATAAATATTTATCTAGCTCTGCTGCGCAATAACTTCTCTTTTGAGTCTCTGAACCTGTCTACTACCTGCTCCGTTGTGTGTGAAAACCCTGCTCCAGCCAAATCTACCACCAGATTGCAATATAGCTATTCTTGACATGCCCCCACGTCAACACAGTTCACACTGAAGAAGAATCTATTCCTTGGTTCCAACTGTGAACAAACTTTTAGAGTTCCGGACCGTATTTATTTTGGTGGAAAAGCACAAAATTGTTCCAAATTAGGAGTTCTGGTTCCTTGTTGGTGGAAAAGGGCCCTTTTATTACCAGGACCAGTTTAAGCACTTTGTGCTTGTGATGCATGAGGCTGTTTTCTTTGACTGAACATAAACATAGAGTGAGAGTTTCTCAAGAGGCCTCCATGTCATGAGTGATGATAAGAAACCTTCAATAAAGAGGTTTATCAAGTTTTGTAAAGATTGACCTTTAGACAACAGACAAAAATACTGGACAAGCTGTCCAAGTTTAAATAATTTGTAATATCAAAATTAGTTAGCACATAAAACAAACAAATGGAACCTTTTATTTATCTGTTGTATGTATAAAATGATTATGGGAGCTTTAAAGATTTTTTTTTTTTTTTGGACAAAGTTCAATTTAGAACAAACTTTGATTACCACACCAGAATCTCAATCTATAAAATTGAGATTATCTATAAAGTTCAAACTAATGGATGATCTCTTACATGCTTTGAGTTATAGCAATATAGACCATTTATGGAAAGACCGCAAGGATGGATTGGTTGGTGTGTACCATAGAGTAAAAAAAAAAACAAAAAAAAAAAAAGTATTGATCATTTTTCCCTACAGAGCTCAGAGATTATATAGTCATAGCCAATGATGAAACTAGTTCAAAAAGGGCCATTAAACAGTTAATGAACAAATGCTTTTCTGAAATAATTTCAAAATTGTTAGTAATACTGCAAAGGATTGCATGTATCCAAGTTTTTGTTCAAAAGTGTAAATATGTAGGAGTTTCATGAACACCTAGTGGCCAAATTGTATGAAACTTCACAGCTAAGTTTCAGTTTGATCCAATATCTGCATGCTGAGATACAGCTTTCTAGCTTTTATATCACCCTCTATTGACTTACATTCACCACACAACATTCTACTTTAGAATCTGTGCTTAAAAAACTATCAAGTTTAATCAAATTTTGTTAAAGAATTCATGAGTTATAGCTATTTATGCAAAATATGCTTCTTTCCCCAGAGTTCATTTGCCATATTGTTTTTAAATGTAAAACAACTTTAATAATTGAGATTCAGACTTGTGAATATTTAGACACAAAAATTGTGATAAGATGAAAAACCCACAACTAGTTCACAATTGTATCGCGTATTAAACAAAATAGCAAAAAGCCTAAGTGGTCAAAGCTCTATGGTTGTATAATCTGTCCAGCTGAGCCAAGGCTGATCTATAGTGCTAGCTTCTGCCCTGTGGTGCCTTTTCTTGATATGCAAGTCTCTGTATGATGGAGTAGTAAGCGTTTCAAAAGCTTGCTGGGTGTGTCAAAAGGTGGGTGTGCTGTAGAGTGTGGATCCACGCATGAGCTGCTTACACAAAAACTTCTTACAAGGACATTTAATATTTTATATTTAAATGTTAACATCTGAGGTGACCACCATATACTGTTCCAGTTCACTCAGGGAGTATCGACGCGAGTCCCGGTTTCCCCTTAACTGTATCAGCTAGCAAGCTACTAACCCACTGAGCTGGTTCCCCAAACTAGCACCATTTTTGCGGTTAGATGAAGCATAATTACACATTTTAATGATCCAAACTGTTTCAAAACAGAGCAAGAACAATACAATGTGAACACTATAACTGCATTGAGATACTGTATGAAGTTATGTTCCACATGTTATTTAAATGTAATGCCCTTAGGAGCTTTCATACTTTTTGTAATGAATATCAATGTAAGATTCGGCTGTGGAGTCGGAATTCAGCAAAACTTTAGTGTTGACACACACTATCTCCCTGGACACATTACATCCACTAACAAACACTATCTTTCCCAGGACTTTTCCATTGACTGGAATGGCCGGGGTGATTAACTGTCCTTCTTCGTGGGGTTATCATATTTATACATGTGCAACATTAAAATTAATGAAAAGGTATTTTCATTAGTGAAAGGTTTATGTTGACAAAGTTGCTATTTACTAAGCGTTTATTAAATGGAAATCATACATCAACGTTAATGATATTATTGTTGTTGGTACGCTGACTGCCTTAAAATGTTAATATAAAATGTAAATATAAAATTTAGCATGAAATATGTCCTTGTAAGAAGTACATTTGGGAGAGCTGCTTACTAACTGCTCGCTAGCGAAACTATCGGAAGACGACTGGGTCATCGATGGTCCTGTGTGAGGATGACATTAGGGTTGTCCGGGAGGACATGATGCGTCTTTACACCTGCAGCCTTTTTGTCTCACTGTGTAACACGCCCAATAGGAGTAACATTTTGACAACGCCCAACACCTTTTTGTCACACCTACATCTCCACTCTGCAGTGACCTATATTACCTTTCTTGGCCGAGTGATTTCACATCTACTGAATCTTTCTGCCAAGTTTGGTGTTTCTCGGCCTTAAAGTCTATGCTACTCGTTGTGTTTGAGCCAATAAAACAAGAAAATATCTGCATAAATTAAATTATGGTTCCAAACAGTACGTGCTTGAACAATAATGACTAGATAATAAGACATGTAGCTAACTATATCTATATAACTGTGTGACGTAAGGGAAGTCGCACCTCTGGAAGGTGTGGATTCACGGATACGTTTTACACAAAATATATCTAACTACTGTTTGTAAAACATGAAGACAAACCTACTGATATAACTAGCTAACCTATGTATACAACAGTATAATGATGTTTGTTGACAGTTTTGTACATTAACGGAATACGAGTAATTCGGAGTAAAATGGCGCTTTAGATGTCTAACTAGCTAGCTTTCTTGCTTCAGATAGTTTAGTAGTTAGTTGGCTAACTGTTTAGAATGCGTTTAAGCTAGCTAACGTTTTAATATACTAAGCTAGCTGTCTATCCTAGCTAGATACATTTTCTTGGGTTTAGCCATGTCATAATGAAGAAGGGGACTTGCAACTAGCTAGCAGTTATCTTTTGTTTAGTCAACCAGCTAGTTAGTTAGCTAGCGATCCAGAAGCTGCCAATGCACGTTAAAACCTGAATACATCCAATACATAAATGAGAGCCCGTTATTCAAAGAAGCTACGCTTCTGAGAGGCATTTCGCTAGCTAACTAGAAATCTTAGCTATAATAACCTACATAGATAACTACCTAAATTAGCAACGAGCTAGCTATCGTGTTTACCTGTGCTGTCAGCCACGTTTCCCACCGAGCTCGCCATCTCCCCTTCTGTTTTCGAGTCTTGCAGTATGGTCGTCAGTGTGACAACAGAAATGCGAAGCTACTGATGCGATATAATTGTCACACTTTGTGTGAGTAGACTATTCAGAGAAATTAAAATCTGGACCCAGTGCAGTGACCTCTCCTTTCTTCTTAGCTAGCTTAGCTATTTAGCTAATGTTATGTAGGTTAGCTAGCTAGCTAGCTAGCTAAATAAGCTATTCAAATAACCTAGCTAGGCTAGATATCTATACTGGCGCACCGAACGAACGATTTAAAATATGTCAGTTAGATTGGTTTTGTTTACGTATAAGCAATTATAATATACAAATATATTAAAAATAGCTGTAATATTTGTGAAAAACAGACAGACTAATGTCTATTTTCATTATCGCAGTACTTCTGCTAACAATAGCGACTGACGAAATGGTGGACATGGGCGGAACTTCTTTTTTATACAAAACTAGACCCTGCTGTAACAAAAGTAAGACGGTTTCGGGCAGAGCAACAAGAACGCCGTTTTCTATTACACTGAATGTCACGGATATATAATGATGTACTCAAATATACAGGGATGTCTTGTTTTGTGTTTTTAAAATAAAACGTTATCCATTCTCACGCGGCGGAAGAACCTAGTAAAACTATCGTAGGATTTACAGTGTATATGTTATATCATTGCGCGATCCACTGCGGCAAAAAGGAAAGTTCCATCAGTAGAAGTATGGGGGATGACCAGTTTTTCCTCGGGGATGATTCTTAAAGTATTTATGCGCTTTAGAAAACGGTTAACAAAATCATTTTAAAAAGTGCCGTTTAATCGAATAGGTAAATATTTATATGCTCCCCCAAAGAACGTGAATAGAGAAACACAATAAGGAAACATAAAAAATGTACAGAACATACAAAAAACGTAGTATGTAAGGCTATTTATTTATTTGACATTGTCGGGCTTTTTTAACCTGCTTTTTACCTGTTTTTTAACGCACTACCCTGTCAGGGTAACATCAAGACCTTAATAGGTCAACGTGCATTCGACAAAATTGTTTTCCAGTGGTCCAAACCAATGTAAATCAATGAAAACTACATTAACATGTTACAGTCTGGAAATAAGACCATTTTGAAAATTAGACTACATTTTTGCTTACAGATACCAATATAATTTCACCTAACAACATAGTAGACGTGGTTCCGAAATTGTAGTTATTGCTTACTGCGTGTCTGTTTTTGGCCTGCTGAAGCCTGTCCTGTGTACATAATGAGGAGTCTTACGGCAAACGACCAGTAGAGGGCAAAAGAAGAGAAAGATCTAGACCAGGCACAATGTACGTGTATTGTTGGGTTCTACCAAGTATAGTATTGCAAGGATCTGAGTCTTACAAAAATAAAGGGGTTGGACAATGAAACTGAAACACCTGTCATTTTAGTGTGGGAGGTTTCATGGCTAAATTGGACCAGCCTGGTG
>JAOXYF010000010.1:12157949-12188017 GCA_028565775.1 Sternarchorhynchus goeldii
GCAGGACTTGTATATGTCATTCCCAAGACGAATTGATGCTGTATTGGCCGAAAAAGGAGGCCCTACACCATACTAATTAATTATTGTGGTCTAAAACCAGGTGTTTCCGTACCTTTATCTGTTGTAATAATCTTGTGACATGTGATGTTTTAGGGACCATTTTTACATGCAAAGTAAATTATAAAGAGGGAATATATTTTTAAAATTTGACACGTCTACCAGTTTGCAACAAGCAAACCAATAAAGAAATAAATACCTCAATGCATTCTGGAAGTCCTTTTTTATGCACATGGTTTTATTTTTACTTTATTATTGTACATAAAATTATAAAGCTACATGGATTCAGGGCTATTATTTTTCACCTTAATTTCATGCTCACTTGGAAGCACTGCCAGGTAAACTAAATGAAGGCACAGTTAGATTCCCATTATAAGATTTCACACCCAGCATTTCAAGTACAATGTCACATAGCATAATGTTCCCTTGACAAAAGAGTATTAAGGGAAGACCTAATAAAAGCATTTGGAATTGTTATATACTGTAGCACATAGTTCTTCCAAAAATCTTTAAAATAATGAATTGACCATTGAAAATGTCAGATGTACCCCATATGAATATATTTTTTATATTTCTTTTTGACACTGTAAGTCTACCAGTTTTTACTGGTCTAAAATTTGTTTGAAACTTTTACAATCATTTACTGAACTGAATAAACTGAGAGCTGAATCACACCTACTCATGTCTCATCAAATAAACTCAGAAATGAGTCACACCTACTCATGTCTCATCAAATAAACTCAGAAATGAATCAGACCTACTCATGTCTCATTAAATGAAGGAACAAAAATCATCATGTCCACTCCTTCTCTTACCATTCAATTTCAATTCAGAAACTTCAGTTTAATAAAAAATAAAAAAACAAAAAAATGCACAAAGCAAACATACCCCAACCAATTCACCCTTATGACGTGGTCTAAGCTCTTGGACTGATTGACATGTCAAAAGAGTATCTGGAGGTTCAGGCCTATGAAGTGAAGGACTCATTAACTTCCCATGTTCTTTTGTCCTGGAGCCTAAGTGCCACTCTGTTTGCCTCTCGTCAGCTCTGTATGGGAAAAGGTTGACATCATCGCTCCTGATTGTGCAGTAGTGTGTACCTAGTGTGTGCAGGTTTTAGCGTGGGAGCCTTCCCCAGTGGCTAGAACCCACGACAGTCTGATGCTGCTTTGGGAAAAGGTGGTGCCAGGAGTGATGTCATAGCCATGTCCCTGGTGATCCCATCTGACATGCTTTATCTTTGTGCATGTCTACTCTCAGCCATGCTAGGGCGGGCACCTCTCTTTTGATAGGCCAGAGTAATTTTTTCTACCACACCCAATCTATCACACAGAAATATTTTAGGCAGCACATGTACTCAGTGCACGTCATTTTTTGTTTGTTTTATCAAGCTGAATATAAATAGCTCCTAAAAGGTGATATCTGAGTTTTGACCATGGACCTCTGAAATTAATGGAGCAGAATATTCAGTAGATTTGCAAGTGTTCTTTTATTTATAATTATCTGATCCCAAGTCAGAACTAGTGGTCCACATATTATAGGTCTAATCAACCACCAGGACAGCAAAATACTTCATATTCCAGACTGAATTTTCTGAATTCTTTTAGCACAGTTATGGTGACTTTGATGTGAACAATGCAAGTGAGTGCTATTGAAACAGTGAGTGCTATTGAAACTGGCTATTTTGTCTCTTATATATGCCAATGACTCACCCAGAATAGACTAATCCCTTAGTCTCAATTTAATTACTCACATTACTTTCACCACTCTACATATCACATAGTGACTGTCTCTTAGTCTTATTAATCCTGGCTGTAATCCACCTCTATGTAAGTAATCCCATGTCACTGAACATTCTGAAACATTGGGGGGGGGGAGAGATGGGGCAGTAATTACTAATGGGGTTGATATTTTAATCACTATCCTTATTTTATGGTTATGGCTCATCAGTGGGGGTAGAATGGCAAATTTTGATATTTTGCTAGAACCTTAAATGAGTGTGCATGTCTGATAACATTACTACTTGATTTTACTATTTTGATTTTAAATATTAATTTACCTGAAGTAAATCCTTAACAAATTATTGTTATTACAGCAGAAATCACTATCTACACTATCTACAGCATACTAGTAGGAATCTGTAAAATTGATGTTGTTCCATTGTTCTTTAGGTGTTGGTGCCCCTACCTAGTATGGCATTATTTCCAGAAAACATTACATTGTTATTTCATCATTACATAGGAATGAGTTTGGAGTGTAAGCAAACCAACATAAAATTGCTGATTGAAGAGATATATGTTTGCCATTTTGAATAAATAAGGGATCTAAAAACACTGTAATTAACATTGAAAGGTTTCCATTACCTCATGCTGTTCTAGAGTAACGGAAATGGAATCTATTGAAAAGTCTGACCCGCCCTACAGAGTTCCTATAGAGGACAGCATTGAACATCTGATGGTCAGGTTAGGTATAACGTCTCAATGCTGTTTTGTTACAGAAAAGAGCTCACATGTAGTTAATTAGAGATTGAACTCAATGCTGCTTTGCGTTTCTCCAGCATGTTACATTATAGGGATGAAAATAATTGAGGACGATGGGCCTAAGAATAATACAATAATTATAAGTTATTATTGTTATGAGTGAGGTGGCCTCTAGGGGGCAAACATGACACTACACCCCTATTCACATCTTCCTCTATGTCAAGGGTGTGGTAATACTTTGAAAAAAGTTTAAAATGGATAATGTTATGCAGAAAGTGGGTAGCAATGGGCATAATCTGGAGAAAAACTGGCATCTGCAAGTTCATATATATCAGTGTAATTGATCTTAATTAGATCTATGGCTTGGAAGGTATAAACATATTTGTTAGAGATACAGTATATATATATATATTTGCTTATATGTATTATTAAAGACAGCACTACATAAGCTTTCTATGTTCTGCAGTTAAATTGAGTTTCCTCAAAAAAGTACGTGGGAAAATGTACTTTTAGATATAAATAAAGTGTAAAAGTTCTTTTTAAGCTTTAGAAAGAGCAGTGTCTCCATTTCTAATAGACTTACCTTGAGATATTGAGATATATTCTCATGGTGGCCATATTTGTCTGACAAATGTGTGTTTCATAAGTAATTACACATATCTAGCTACTATATTTAGGAAGCAAAAAGCAAACCACAATCCCTTTTTGTCATCATCATTGGTGGAACAAGGTTGGAACATAAGTAGGTGCAGCAGCTGAGATTGTAACAATGTTGTTGGGGCTTGCAGAGTACACTCTGTGCACCAACACCTAACTCTCTTAAGTCTACTCATTCTTCATTTGCCCATGAGGATTCAGAGGCTTATTGTTGTAGTCTACTTTAAAATTGTCTTGTGTTTTAGAAGTCTGGAACCGATTCACAACATTTTTATTTGAATTCAAACTCAAAGCACTTGCTGGTTTGAGAGAGAGAGAGAGAGAGAGAGATGAATACATGTATGAATGTTTGTGTGTATACATTAGAAATTTTATGTATGATCTAGAAAAAAACCGAGGACAGTTGTGGGATTATACAATGAAACATAACATGATATGCAAAAACCATCATGTTATCTCTATAAGGTCACATTATTTATACAAGATTGCGAGATGTCATAAGATGTTGTGAAGAGTAATGCTGGACATGTTTTTCAGTTAGTCATCTAATTGTGTTTTTGCGTGACTGACTGTCCGTTTCATTTCTGTGATTCTTTCTAGAGTACCAATGCAGGTGTGTGCGCTAATGTTCTACCCTTTCCTCATAACCATGCCATAATTACATTCGTATTTGGTTTCTGTGTAATGGCTTAGATGAAAAAAGATTATAAAACCCTAATAACTGATGTGGCTTTAGGGGGTTCTAGTCAGAGTGTCAGGTTCTTTGCCAGCAGCAATTACAGCATATTTGACCCATGTCCAACCTTGTGCAGAGAGGCCTGCGTTATCCCTCATTTGTGCACAGATTGTCATCACTCTTTGCTCCTCTTCCAGACTAAAAAATGTCTTAAAAAAGCCTTAAAAAAGGCCCATCGGTTGTAATGGTACCTTCTGTACCTGTGGGCTGCATGGTTGGGAACAGCTTGTTCATAATAATTTGCTTTGGCATAATACAGATCTGTTAGACCAGACACAATGCGCTCCTCAGATCTGTTAGACCAGACACAGTGCTCTCCTCAGATCTGTTAGGCCAGACACAGTGCTCTCCTCAGATCTGTTAGGCCAGACACAGTGCTCTCCTCAGATCTGTTAGACCAGACACAGTGCTCTCCTCAGATCTGTTAGGCCAGACACAGTGCTCTCCTCAGATCTGTTAGGCCAGACACAGTGCTCTCCTCAGATCTGTTAGACCAGACACAGTGCTCTCCTCAGATCTGTTAGGCTAGACAAAATGCTCTCCTCAGATTTGTTAGACCAGACACAATTTTCTCTTCTTAGATCACATGCTCTCGTCACTAACTGCACACATAACTTTGAAATAAAGGGTGGGGAAGAACTCAGTTTCCTTGTTCCGGGTTTATGGACTTAATTATATGCCTGTTTAAAATGAAGCAATTATTAAAACTTGTAATGTGTCACATCCAGTATAAAGTATCAGTACAGATGTATAGTTTATAGGCCATCCATTAACACATTCTTCACTTTTCCATTTATATCATTCTTTTTCTGCATTGTCCTTGTGGGGTCTGGCTGACATTCAGAAGCTGAATTTATGTGTGTGTGTGTGTTAACTCAAGGGGCAGTGGAACCTGTTCTTGTGTGCCTGTGAAAAGCGGAAATGGGCTTAACCTACGACAGCCATGGAAGTGCCTCAAGAGGAAGCTGCAGGAAAAGGTGTGTCAACAGAACATCAAGCAGCCAATCTACCAGAGGACATTTACTACAGCAGACAGGTTCTTATTGCCCATAGTTGAGCAAAGCTAAGACATCTAACATCTTCAAAAAGTTTGTTGCAATATAGTCTTTAAAATCTGTCATTCCTAAATCTGATAGGAAGCTGGTCGAGCACTCATGAATGCATTCTACTTCTTATTACACGCTGAGCTCAGTTGCTACAGTTTTGGTGGTCTAAAGATGTAATTGGTGTTTAGTGATAGGGAAAGATATGGTTAGGGCTTATAGGATTCACAGGAGACACAGGTTGTGCTATACAGTGGGCTGCTACCAACCCTGTTGAGACATGTGAAAGCACAGTGCCACCCAACATGAGTTGGGTCATCAGCAGCTGGGTTGGAGAGTGTGTATGTGTGTGTTGTGGGGGGGGGGGGCTGCTACTTCTACTTTCACTTGGAAATGAGTGTAGTTAAATTAAATTATTTAAATATTACTAGAAAAGAGTGTTCTGAGTCTATAAGTTAATAAGGATACAGCGCCCTCCATAATCATTGGCACCCATGGTTAAGAAGTGTTCTTTGGCTTATAATACATTCTTAAATAAATAATAATAATAAACAATGCAAAAAAAGAGAAAAATCTAAGCTTTAATTCAAGTGCCTTTATTTGGTGGGGGGAAAAAATCACACATTAAGAAATAAATCTTTTGAATGAAATCATGTGTGCCACAATTATTGGCACCCCTGGTGTTAGTACTTTGTACTACCTTCTTTTGCCAACAAGACAGCATTTAATCTTCTTATTGGCAAAAAAAACTCTTCACAAGATAGGAGAATACAAAGAGGGACCTTCGACCATTCCTCTTTGCACAACCTCTCTAATTGTCCAGAGTCCTGGGTCTTCTCTTATGCACTCTGCTCTTCAGCTCACCCCACAGGTTTTCTATTGGGTTGAGGTCTGGGAACTGAGATGGCCATGAGAGGAGCTTCATTTTGTGCCATTTTTGAGTAGATTTGGCCACATGTTTAGGGTCATTATCTTGCTGAAAGATCCAGTGACGACCCACCTTCAGCTGTCAGGCAGAGGCCACCAGATTCTGATTCAAAATGTCCTGATATTTCAAAGAGTTCATGATCCCATGTATCCTTACAAGGTTCCCAGGTCCTTTGGAGGAGAAACAGGCCCATAACATCACCTATCCTCCTCCATACTTAACAGTGGGCATGAGGTGTTTTTCTGCATACTCATGCTTGGTGTTACGCCAGACTCACTTAGAGTGTTTGTTGCCAAAAAGCTCTATCTTGGTCTCATCTGAACAAAGCACACGGTTCCAGTTAAAATCCCAGTACCGCTTGGCAAACTCTACACTTATGAGTATAACTCAGAAAAGGCTTTCTCTGTGCATACCTCCCAAACAGTTTGTTGGCATGTAGATAGCGCCTGATGGTTGTCTGGGAGACCTTGTAACCCCAAGATGCTACCATTTGATTCAATTCTCTTACAGTGAGCTTTGGAGAACTTTTTACTTCTCTTACCATTCTTCTCATTGTGCGTGGTGGCAAGATACACTCGTGTCCTCTTCCAGGCTTGTTTGTCACAGTTCCAGATGTTTTGAACGTTTTGATGATTGCTCTGACTGTAGATAAGGGTATCTGCAGGTGAGTGGCTATTTTCTTGTAGCCATTGGCTGATTTATGAAGGTCGACACACATATGCCTTACTTGAATAGTGTGTTCTCTTGTCTTTCCCATTTTTAAGAGTGAGTAAGAGAAATAGGCCTCTGTGTAACGCCATATTTATACCCCAGGGAAACAGGAAGTGATGAATTACTAATTAATGGTTCCTAGATACTTTGATCCACTTCATAAACTACAGTAGAAATGACATAAATGGTTCAAATACATGTTTCTTTTTTTTTTGTTTTCACTTGAGTTGAAGGTTGCTTTTTTCCTATTTTTTCCAGAGTGAGATTATGCTTCTGCAATAAAAATGTGTTTATTTTAAGGCTTTTAACACATTTTAACTAGGGGTGCCAATAATTATGGAGGGCACGATATATGTTTTTAAATTCAATAAAAAAAATTTGAAGGGCTGAAGCCAATTGGAAGTAATCATTTTCATTATGAGAGCACTTTTGTACATTACTACTCTTCTTTACAAATGACAGTAGTGATGTCATATGGGTTTATGTAGGAGATTTTGTTATGGCACCTTTCATGCAAAATATTCAGTTTTGTCTCTGCTCCAATTTTGTCTGCTGAATTGGTGCATTATAGTTATTCTCTTTGTCTAGGATAAACGGGATTATAAAGACTCTGAATCACTGAAGTCTTGGAGATTACCAGTTAAATAGTATCACTAAAGTCTTGGAGATTACCAGTTAAATAGTATCACTGAAGTCTTGGAGATTACCAGTTAAAATCGTCAGCACTGGGTTTGATCTAAAGAATGCTAAAGAGTGCCTTATTGTGTAATTCTTTCAAACAGGTTTATCCTATTTTACACCACTGAGACCATTTAGTTGTTATTACCAATCTCTGAGGGGCAAACTGATCACTTTTTATCACCAATCTGGAATTTTTGTTGTGAAACAAACCTATGTAGTGACACATCTGTGTTCTCATTGTACCTATAGGGGCTTTCTTCTTTGAGACATAAGGGACTTTTGACACTATCCATTTAGCTGTTGAGAATGGGTACTTTCACTTGTAGTCCCTAATAATATGGAGATACAACAGCGATGTTCTGGTCCAGTTTCCTAACACTGGTTGTTTGATCATTCTTGTATCACTGAAATATTTTCCTTTCTTTCCTCATAGGAAACAAAAGCAGATTAACCTTTAAGTCTATTTAACAAGTAAATTAACTACATCAGTACTAATTTTGTATATCCAATATGGACAACAACTGGGATTAACTAACTTCCTTAAACAATTTACTCATTACTTGCACTAGAATGCTATTTGGAGCTCTCTAACAAATATGTTTGTACCTTCTAAGCAAAAGTCATAAATCTAATTAAGACCACCTGACAGTATTTGTTCATAAATGTTGCTTCAGAACCATATGTGATGAATAATGAACTTCTGAACTATATCCCAGGTGACAGAATCAGGAATAATCAGGGTGAAGCTGAGAAACTTAATGGTCAAACAACTCTCAGAGTTAACTTATGCTTGTTGGAAGTCATGACCTTTGACCTGGGTATTCCATCCTTTCAGACAATGAGTTTAGGTTTTAACAATATGGGGGGCATTTTTGATGTCAAAAATCTTTTGAGCAACAATGCTTTAGTGCTTCAGTTTACAAACTCAATAAAAAATATAAATATATCCAAGCTAAAGTCTCACATTACAGTCTCCTTTAGATCTGCATTCAGGTAACTCTGCAATACCCTCACTCACGTGTAGGCCATCTAGGTTCATGTCAACAGTACCCTCATGAGAATTTTGTTTTATACACACACATGTGACACACCAAGAATGTCTGGCAGATTCTGCCTGCAGAAAATGCCCCTCAAGCACATTTATTTAATTGCCTTTGCTGGCCTTGTTAACTGAACCTGTCCCATTGTGAAGGATTTTATTATTCTGGCCTCACAAGCTAGCCAGAGTACATTTGATGTGAGCAGATCCAAACAGGGGAAGTGTGTTCATTAAGAGCCTGTTACTGGCAACATTAATCAAGACAAAAGTACTGGCTGCAGCCTTCCCAGGACTGTTCTGGTCTGATAAGGAACAAGTAGGGCATTTCCTAAAGAGAGAAGCCAAAGACTCAAGAATACATTTTTGATTTTAGTGTAGTTTGACCGACATTAGTAATTTCCCAGCATCATCTGAAATTTCATCAGCCTCAGGAGACACACTGTCACAACAACAAATTGTCCATTTATGTCTAATACCAACTGAGGCTCACCAAATCTGTGACAGCAACAAAGATTCAAAAAGTACTTTCAATTCCAGTTGTTATGGCACAGAGCCCATGGTTTGGTCTGTGTGGGGAGAATTAACCTGGTTGAACGGCTACATCACAGAGACGCCATAAACAATAGCATGTGGAGTGTTATTATGGATTATGGATTATTATGGATTCCATCTTCTGACATCACTTGGTGTTGGTCTTATTTCACGTCCAGTATGCTGAATGCAAAAGACTTGTTGCCAAGAAATGTTTTAATTCTTTTATCTTCTCCTTTATTTGTCAGTAATAGTTACACAAAGTGATATTTTTTTTGTTTTGGAGTTTGTTTCTAAATAGTTTGTGGTGTAGTATTATAATTTATATTATGCAGACAGAGGAAATTTTCAGTATAACTCTTTCCCTTCCAAATACGCTAGAAGGCTCATATGGTACTCCTAAATGATCCTGATGATTGTCCACAGAAACACACAGGATTTGTGATCAGATTTTACCATCATAACGTCTTTTCACTGTCTGAGGAATTTTTTACACTGCCTGAAATTGACACACTTGGTGTGGAGGCATTAAGCCTATCTGTGTTTGTGATAAGTGTCTTCTAATTTATTAACCCTATCTGTGTTTGTGATAACAGTGTCTTCTAATTTATTAACCCTATCTCTTTATGACTACAAATTCTTATATGCCTTGTAACATAGCTTGCACATATAAATTATTTATGGATTTTTTAAATGCATTTTTTAGTTTTCACTTTTGACCCAGTTCAATTGTCTCCACTGCTTTTTAAGCAGTACCTTCAGTCTGGGTACAAATATCTTCTCCTGTATGTATTTTATCACAGGTAATCCTGAATCAGAACAAAAAAAAGAGTGAAATCATACAATCTTATTATAAGTAAATGTCTTTAAAAACTTTTTTAAACTAATGAAAGTAAAAAAATATTTTGATAGCCAATTAGCATAAGACAAATCAGACAAATAAGTTTCATTTATTTTCAGACAAATAATACATTTTAAACTCATTCTTTGTGATTTTAATGTTTCTGAGTAAAGTATTCCTTTAAGTGCTACCAAAATGCCTCATCTAATTTTGATTCAATTCATTTGACACATCCCAAACAGGCACTCCCCATACTGTCTCCTTTTAGAGCCAACAGACAGGTGTGGACCATCAACAACAGGATGGCAGGCCTCAACACCTCCCTAACTCCCTGCTGACTTCCTCCCTCTGACCTACCCAGGGAGCACCCCTGTTGGGCTATTGGGGGATGGGAACTGTGGTATGTTGGTTTGTCACTGCAACATATCAAGGATAATGTTTACATAGCACCACTAACTGGGTTGGAAAAGTAGCCATTCAGTCAAACAGTGATCTAAGTTATCAGGAATAGCCTAAGCTGCAGAGAACAGACCCTGGATTTCACTTTACTGTCCTAAACCTCTTGCTTTGGCTAAGATTTGGTCAGAGTTGAAGCCTGGATAAAGTTTTACACATTTGGTTCCACAGGACCAGCGCTGACTTTTCAAAACAGTGAGAGTCAAGAGAGTGTGGCGGGTGCATGTGAGATTCAAACATGGACACTTTATTTAAACTGATACCAGCTGGTGGGCCTTTGACTAACTGGTACCGTGCTGCAGTATGCAGTATACATCACTTGCTGTTGGAGTTTATTGTCTGATAAACTAAAATGTAAAATTTAGAGGAATTGTTTTATTCTGGGAGATCCATTCTGAATTTTATATACAGATCTCAAAATACCCTGAGGGTTTTTTCATAATAACGCTATTGATAATGATATGTTATGACTGATCATGTTTAGATGATCTAACCCTAACCCTAACCCTAGCTCAGGCTGCATTTCTCATATTGAAAGCCCAAGTGAAGTTTGAATAACTGTTTTCTTAACTCTGACTAGAACAGAAGCAGGATGTGAGATGGTGTATGTGAATATGTGTCATATGTGCCATACAAGGTATCACACTGTATCTTTCCCATTACCCAGGTATCACACTATCTGTTACCATTTGCATGTAGCATTTTGTCTGTTGCTGCCTTCATATACTTGATTTTTGTAGCACAGGATATTCTTTAAAGATGGAAGTAATGCAGAGATCCTTTTTAATCTAATTGTTATTGTAATGGCCTTGAATTTGAAACACAGCCCTTTATGCGCCAAAGGTGGGGGGTGTTAATAGTTGGTAATACGTGTAATTTGGGCTGGCTGGTGTCTTTATTGAGAGAGGAGTTTCTCCTGTTGTTAAACAGAGGCTGGTCTCTTATTTACTCAACTTTAAACAAAGCAGCCTAGCAACAGCTTGTCCAGTTTTGCTTGCTTTAGCCCAGTTCACTGCACTGGCCATCACCACCCTGCCCACCCTGGTTACCCCTCCCTTTGTGCATTTTTCCTTTCTGGCCATGCCAAGCATGCTGGAGCTCCTTTCGTTGGTGAGAGAGTGTGTGTACACTCTCACAAAAGCCAAATAGCTTGACCCAAACCCCCACGCCCAGGCTCTGTCGTTGGCTTTATTGACTCAAGCAACAGAAAGTTATTGTGAACTCATTTCCTCTTCTAATGTCCTGCTTTCAGCATTTAATGCTAAATTGTGCCATTTGACACACTGAAAAAAATATTGCAATTTATGAGCACAAGAGGGTGGTCGTCAAGAAAGTAGCAAGGGTTTAAAATAGATGAGCCTTGCTACAGCATCATTCTACAGCATCGTTCTTGCTACAGATCATTCTTGCATCAGTGAAGATGATGTGCAGTGGTATCCCAGTGGCATGTGCTAATCCATTGCTCCAGGGCAGAGGTGTGAAGGGCAGCTTTTTCAGGAAACATCTTGGTGGCCCAAGCAAAAGGCAGGCCGTATTGTTAAATAACAGAATGGGGAGCTTGGGTAAGGCCTGCTAAATGGAAAACCCTGGAGGCAGGAGGAGGGGAGGAATAAGACCAGTTTCATCACAGAATCACGACCTTTTAGGCCTGCTTCATGTTTCTTGCATGTCTCCCATTTCCTCTTAAACCTGGTATCACTACCTGAGTTGGAGAGAATAAATCAAGGACCTTTCCCATGTAGTATGCTTGGGAGCAGACTGATTCCCAAACTCCAGGATCATGCACGAGTCTCCCACAACATCCCAGTGTTTTCCTCCACTCGGATGCCCTCCCACAAATATGCCCCCCTTAACAAGGCATCTTGCCAACAGCCTCATGAGAGATGAAGTCACCACTTGGCCTGCATGGGTGGTTGATTGGAAAGGAGGGTAATAATAAGGTCAGAATGGCCAAGGCAATAGAGTTTGTGTGTGGAGTCTTTGAATGAGTATGTTAGCTGGAAAAAAAAGATCATATAAAAGGCCATATACCACACAAAAGCCCCAGGTCTCCATCCAAGTGGTGCAGTACACCCTACAACTTAGTATTATCAAATAAAAGTCTATAACCTGCATATTAGAGTATAGGAGATGTTGAACTTTGCAGTCCAGAGTAACTAGACACATTGCTCTATGCTTTTGTTCAAGCTTTTGGGATTCTGAGCTTCCCAAGGAAGCCTCCACTGGGGCTTTCAAAGCATGTGCTTGGCTTTTCTCTACAATGTCTTAATTGGGATTAACTTGGCACTGATTTTCAGACATTATACTTGTTTTCATTTTTCAAATACCTTTTTTGCAGTTTAAATTTTAGTGTCAACAAATATGGTATGAAACTTCAACCTACTGGACTGTAGGAAGCAACCATTTTTCATATATTTAAAATGTAAACACAGGACAGGCAGTATGAAAAATATTACTGATACATCATAGTAATGTTTAGTGTTTTCATGTGTTAACATATGATTTAGCTCACCAACCTCATATTACATTCTTTGCAGAGAGCTAACTACAATGCAGCAGCTTTTTAATAATCTCCAATTTTACTGTGCATAATAGTTATTTTACAAACTTAAAGCAAAATTTCATTCCCTGATTAATTTAATTTCCCATTTTTTAGAGTAACTTTCATCACCAGCATAGATGCACCTTTTTTAACTACTAAAACCTTTTCCTGGGTTTTGTCATATCAACCTACAGTTTGTCCAAAAGCTTTACTTTCCAGTTATCTGTGCTTTGTTCTGTGTTCAAAATAGGTTGTTAGGATGGGGTTGCTGGGAAAGGAGGTGTGATCTATGTAAAACAAGTCTCCATGGACTGCATACATGACCATACTACTAAAGCCCTCCCTCTCTTTGCTGTGTACATGGGCCATTTAGCCATGTCCTATTGTGTGTCGGATGTGCTTTGTCAGCTTCTTCAGAGGACTTCCTTTACAAGGCACTGGCATTTGAATATTAACTGTGTGATCACTCTTGCCACACAAGGAGCCTCCTTCAAGCCAAGCTTTGGCCAAGCACTTGGCTCTGCCTATTGTGCTTTCACTGAAGCCTGCATGGTTAATTATAAAATGAGCCCCCTATTTTAGTCCTTACTTACTGTCTACAGCAAACTCCAGTTTTCTAAAGTAAGTAACATGTATTTACAGAAACAAGTATATCTATATCTTCATATATTTCATTCAAAAATACATGACTGCTGTTGCTGTGGTGCTACCATGAGTGCCTAGACAATGAAATGGCTATATGGCTGCATCTGCAAGAGGAAGAATGTTGGGTGGGGGAAAATCCCAATTGGAATCGGAACCATGTCAGAACCAGATGTACAAAAGCAAGTAGATCTGAGCCAACCTGAGTGATTAGCCATTACTCTGCAGGCTGCTGCTATATGTAGAGGTTCACCACACATTGGGAACTAAAAAACATATGACCCTTGGTCAATTGTCTCCTACCTGTTAAACAGAGAAAATCTAAAAAGTTTTTGGTATCATTTTTGTTACTTTTTCCTGTAACAGAAGTTTTACTTTTGTCTGTAACTGAAGAGTTACTTTTTATTCTCTATTTCTGACATTGTCTTAGCCTAACAAGTAAAAATATTTCCTTGGCACTACAGAGGGGCAAGTTCGCCCTTGGATTGCTTGGTCACAAGCTTCTTCTTCATTATTTCTAAAAATGTTGGACACAATACCTACACATCTACAACACAACAGGGAGGGAAACGGGTACTCTCTCTTTATCAGCAACCAGACCCTGGGCTTGAGGCCAAGAACAGCTTAGTGGAAAAACAGTAGATTATGAAAAAGCTGTGAAACTCTAAAGGATTGGCAGACTCTCCACAGAGCTGATGTCCCACACACTCAGATCCTTGCCTCAGCTCCTTTGGTGTATTTGATTATTTGTCTGCTCTGGTATTCTGTATGTCTGTATGTTTGTATCTATAATTAAGGCCCTGTCTATGAACCCACCAGCCTCCCCGTTTCCTTTTTACTATACTCCATCCCCTCAGGTTTTATCAAGTCAACCTAAACTTTGTTTGGAAACTTTTGTTTCCAGTTATATCTGTTTTGTTCAGCTCTGGTTAAAATCTGGCTGTTGGGATGGGATCGGGGCGAAGTCCAGCAGGCCATAAGGCAAATCCTACAGTTCATTCTCCTGTTTTGCATTAGTCCAGGTTCAAAACAGATCACCTGTGTTCTGTTAAACACTGTTTTGCATTAGTGCCCACTCCAGATTTAAAACAGAACACCTGGGTTCTGTTAAACACTGGTGAGCTCATCTGTGATCCAGTATTGGTCCACCTCTTAATTCTGGGACACTTCTAAATGCCATGTCCCCAGCAGAGAGGAAATGTGGCCAAAACTAAACTTGACTCCAGACAATCACTGGAATATCATCTGCTACACATCTCTAGCTGTGGAGTTACTGATGATTTTCAATTCTTAGTAACACATCATGTTATATGTGGCTATTGGAGGCTGATTTGGTATTTTTTTATAAAAAGCATACAAGATCAATATTTGTAAATTACTACATACTTTAACATTCCTGTAATTACAGCAATGATTCAGAAAATTCTCTGTGAAAGTTTAATAGTTTTTCCTTGTGTGGCTTGATAGTGGACATAAATGAAAAAAGCTACTTAACTGGAATAACCAGTCACAATGAATGCTTGCGTTCCCTCCCCCATTCGCATGTTTTTTTTCTTGGTTGTGCACTAAATAGTCTAGGGACTATTAATGGGAGTATTAATCCACCTTTACATAAACCTCCAGCACATCAAAATACGATTATGGTTTCAAAACTGGTACCACAGCAAAATCCATTGCTCCAGTCATGGTCCCAGCACACTTAGCTCCTGCATGCATACTTCAGGGTGGGACAGAGCAACTATAGTATAAAAAAATTATTACTGTCAGACTGACATTTGCACTGCCAATCATAAGTAAAGACTGTCTGATGGTTTTACTTATTTAGCCCAGATACAGAGTGTCCATATTAACACCTTCATTTTGCTGAGAATTCAAAAGGAATCAATTAAGTGTCTTTTGACTTATCTCTTATAGTTATGCCTACATTATATTTTTTGTGTGTATCAGGATTTGTAACAGGATTTATTTTAAACTGATACAAGTTGATCTATCTGTTAAATAAAAAAAGACCCACAACTGATGGACATTGTCTTCTTGGTGGTTTTGGCATCTAATTATGACCATGTGCTTAATTTATCCATTATTATGGGATTATCCACATTAACACACTGTGTTTGCTCCACACTTGCTCCTAGGTTGTAGTTCTGGCAGTACTGCAAACTAGACTAGACATTTTCTTGCATTTGGTGTACAAAAGGTAGAGTGTGCTACTAAACAGAGAGCAACATTTTCTGCTATAAATTTGTTCAGGCTCTGTGTGTCCCTTATATCCCACATGGAAGAGCACAAATTAACTGAATTCTATAAGGGCATAATCTTGTTCAGTTGACAGAGACTTTTCAGCATGATTGCGTGAGTAGCCTGACCTGCAAGTAAAGTTAGCATGGTGTAGCAGCACCTCCAGCACCTAGGATGAATGGACTGTGTCATGACTCAACACTTGTACTGTCATACAATAGCCTTACTTGTCCACACATAGCTTGACTTCAGGGATCTTGGCTTTCCTGAGATTCTTCATTCTCATGGAAACACTTGAACTCAAATGCTCCTCACTTTGATTCCCAGGATCACCTGTATTTGATACTCACCCGCCTCTCATCATGGCACGGATCAAGGCTTTCAGCACCAGAGGGGAAGGCTTCCATGTCCAGGTTTGCATTGATAAACTGAAATGGAGATTAGATTAATGGAATATTGAGTGACATTTAATGATCTGCTCACCATGGTTTCTATGTGGACAAAGTCCAGACTGTTTTATCATATAAAAGTCATTCAAATAATTAACACAGATGTATGCTGATTATTAGGGTATTTATCTTGTTTCTTAGAAAAGATCTTAAATTGGAGATAAATGTGTCACACATAGGATCAGCACTGTGGTACACTTTCAAGATTTCTCACTCAAATAAATTTTAAATATTTTTAATCCACTGCGGGTGCTGCAGTACGTTGCTGTTTGGTTTTGCATAAGAACGCAATAGACATTTTTAGTTTGGTCTTGTGCCATTTTTTAAATAAATACACTGGCTGGTTCATAAATAAAACGACCGATTGCAGTTATACACGAGTCTTAAGCCACCTCATATTACGTTTGAAAATAAGTGAAAATGTTACAGTGTTCTTCGTATAAAACTTTCAAACTAAAAACACCTCTGCAAGAGTTTTTCTTCTATTTAGGATTACCTGTTCAAGTTGTAGACCCAATGAGAGCGACTCGCTGTTGTGCGCAGGCGTATACCTAAATGGCGCACCAAGTTTTCTCCTCGTTGGTTAAGTTGGGATGCCCTGGTGTGTAAGAATCTTTAGCAGGATACGGAGAAGTAGCGATTGCGACGCTAATGAGTGATATTGGATGTTTTAAAGATTTTTTGGGAAGTTCGCTAAGAAAATGTATGTAGTTTCTCAAACCAGAAAGTAAGTATTTTAAGTATTTGATCAATTTTATCTTGAGAATTATTGCTCGTCGTAAGTAGTGGAATCAGAAACGTTTTATATATTGTTTGTAATGTGCTTTCATCTGCTCTCTCAAACAATTTGACATTGCCTTCTTTGTTTTTTCGCTTGGAAAACATCCTCTGTTGCTTGAATTACTTTAAACTTGCTCATCAGTTTTGTTCCGTAAATGTTTTATACATGGTTATCCTGGTTTTAGTCAGTGTTGTTTTGTTTTAAATACGAAATGAACATAACTGTAATCTACTGAATCCTCTTAGCATTTGAGAGTGCAGTCTGAAAGCAATCCTCTGTTTCTTCGAAGTGCTGTCAAACCTTTGCAGACGATTTGGAAGATTCTTTTCATCATCAGTGATTAATCGTCAACTAGCAATTGCTAATAAGTGATTAACTTAAATGTAATAGAAAGTGGATCCTGTGATTTTACATTTATGTTATTACGGCATTCCAGAGTGTACGCTTGGCAAAGAAGTTCAGCGTTTCGTTTGTAATTCAATTTGCTAATTTTACATGGACTGACTTGAAACAGCGCGCTCACGTGGTACCTGTGGGAATGATTTAGTAGTGCCTGTTCACAATTGTGTATAGGAGTGTAGTTAAACTAGAAACTATGTGGTACTGATATTCTTTATTCCTTAATTGTTTGTTGCCCTTTGATAACATTTTTATAGCAGTCATTTTTGTTTTGCGCTTCCCACTGAACCCTTTGCTTTTGAATACCTGTAGAATACGAGATGTCGGCCAATAATCGTGCGAATCTGTTAGATCTCTCTTTTTAATATTTAATTCACCCTGCTATTGTCATTATAATTAAACAGTAAAACTGAAAGAATAAAGAAGCGTGTACAAAATGTGTAGAATTGTGGTAAACCCAAACAAGACAAAACACGCAATTTAAAGAGAACCCCGTAGTATGCCCACAGTACTTTCCCCAGCACCTTGGAAAAAAAATTGTTCGGATTAAGCAATTTAGATCTTGATCTTTTTCTGACTGATGCACGAGTCGAAAGCATGTGTACTTGTTACAGACCATCTCGTCATTAGAGGCGAAGAGTTGCCAGGTGTTTGAGTACTCGAGGAGGCGTCATGGCAGTACACAACCCGAATGGCATGCTGACCTTTAAAAGGTACACAGACTAAGAGTATGATGTAATCTCTACTCTTTTCCATCTTTTGTCCGTGGAAATGGTAGTTCATTGCGAACTGGCTGTAAACAAATCCTCAGTTGGTCTGTGTACAGTAGCTTTTGGGGAAAGGGGAATCGCTGAGTTATGACTGCAGAGACTCCATGAGACACAGTTTGATATCCATCCTGTTTGTGACTGTTCTCGATCTCATGCTCTCTTGTTCCTTCAGATAAACATCAGAAATCTAATAGGAGACAGCCTTGGAGAGAGGGTTAGGTTAAAGTCAGGACACAGGCTGCTTTGTGGACCCTTTCGGCCACGCCTGACCTCTATGCGCATCCGCCTCAACGTGGGCACCAAGGGCTCTTGGGCTTTTCATGGGACGTCACTTGGGAGAGCCGGTAGCCAGGCATCAGAAGTGAGAGCCATGGACACTGCTCCAGTCCCACCGCCACCAATCCCCCCTCCTCCACCTCCGCCCCCTCCACTGCCAGCCCCGGCTGTCACCCTCAGCAGGCTGGGCCAGGCGCGCCGCCACAGACTCCGTAATCTCAACTGGGAATGTATCCCTAAGGAGCGAGTGGAAGGCCGCAGGAGCGTGTGGAGTGGCTCCCTCGGCTGTAATGATGATGATGATTTCCCCATTGATCTGCGCTCCCTGGATGAGCTTTTTGGCCAAAAGGAAGCCCATACGCCAGACAGGGCTGAGAGCCTCAAACGCAGCCTGCGCCGTTCTGGCTCCCCTCAAGAGTCTGCTGCTAACAAGGTGAGAAGAATGAATTCACAGTTGGTGCTTAATGCACTCTGATCATGTTGAATTTTGTAATTGCTTGATATATATCAAATTGTATTGTTTGAATATGACTTAGAAAAAATTACATAGATTGACTTACTTGCTAACTTGCTTAATAACTGACTTGTGTCTATAAATAAGCCCTGTTTCTATTTGTCTTACATTTAAAGGTATCCCTGCTTGATTCAAAGCGCAGTATGAATGTTGGAATTTTCCTACGGCAGTTCAAAACGTAAGAGCAGAGTTTACGTTTTCACGTTTGTTTGTTTTTTTCACATTTGTGTCTATACACAGCTTTCTGAGATTGTAATTGTAAACTTTGAATGCAGAAATTATGTTTGTGTCTGAAGAAAACAGGAAATAGAGGTGTCTTGTATTGCGCTATAAAGAAAAGCTGCTAACGTTTGGGCTTGCAAATGGAGTGGTCTGTTTATTTTGACTAGTGGAGTGTGAAAAGGAAAGGGTAATGAGAAGAGTGGTAGACAGCTGTTGAGGAGAGCAGTGATGTCTCTTTTTTCCCCCACACAGGAACATCTGGGTTTGATAGTAGTGAAGGAAGTCAAAGGCCTCTTTTCACCATTATAAATTTTATGAGCAATCTGTCATTTTATCAGGGAACTACAGGACTTGTAGCTAAACTGATGAATATATTTATTGAGATCTTTCCAGTTAAAATCTCAAATAGACTTTTGGATATCAGATTAGAACAGACTCTAGAAAGTAAATTAGTTAAGCAAATATATTTTTTAAAGTACCCAAAACCAAGAGCTATAGGACTGCTGGTCTCAGTCTTCAGATGGACAACCAAAGGATGCTGAGTTAGTCATGGAGCAAATTACACTGCAATGGAAGCAGATGTCATAATTGCAACCTACCAGAATAATTAAGTTGGTATTTAGAACAAATAAACAAGATTGGAAACACAGCTAGACAAAATCATGTAACAATAACACCAATGACAAGTGAACTGAAGTGTCCAGAACGAAATGCCTTCTCATACAATTGTGATCTTAAATTGTGTTCTTCATATGCATCACAATAAATCAATCCACGTTTACACAGTTATTTTAAAAGAAGTCATTGTACATACAGTTCTTGGGACTGTTTATTAGTTTTATGAAGGGAATGTCTCTTCTGATTATAGTCCCCTTAAGTAATGGAGTTTAAAACAAGCATTAATCAATATCTGTGCTGCCCCTTATATTTTACAGTAACCAAAACAGTGATGGAATATTAAGAGTAAATGGGGTAGCTGTTTGAATGTCTCAGAACTGTCTCTCTTTTTGTTCTCTATATACTTTCCTGTCAGCACTTGTATTCAGTGTGGATACAGTGTTAACTGATCATGTCATGACTGAAGAGCAGCTTGCAAAGGATATCTGCCAGAACATGCTCCAAGAGGCATTATATATTTTTTGTAAATGCTTGCGCAGACTAAAACTTTGTTTTGAGTCCATTTATCCATCGTGACGACATAGAAGCTGTGCAGAACAGCCACTTTGTAGGGAGTGGAAGTGGTATGAATGTTTGACCATGCCCAGAGAGGGGGTCTTTGTGTTCAGCTCTTGTACCTTTTCATTATTTCATGTTACTGGCTTCTGGGGCCCACTAGTATTCTCTTACACAAACAAATACATGCTGGGAGGTACAAAAGGATGAGCCAATACCCTGAGCAGGACTGTTGGAAGCAAAAAAAAAAATCCAGATTTATTTACTAGGAAGCTGAAATATTTTTTAACAAGCCTAATTAACTGTACACTTATGGAAACAACAACAACAACAACATTAGCCAGTAAAAGTTGGAAATTTTAGGGGGCATTCTGTGTTTGCATCTTCTTTTCTGTAACCATTGTGGCAGGGAGCTTTATGCTAATGTGCCATCCAGCTTGAGGAGTCTGAGAAGGGACTAATGTGGTTGAAATGTCAATACAGCATTTTACCTTTTGTGTTTTCTTCACTGCCATGTCCTGACTTTCACTGGATGGTTTTATTAGGGAGGTTGAGATGGTGCCTTTTTCAATGGCTATAGTTGTAGTGTAGAGCATATTGCTACCAAAACCACCCCCTCTCACTTTCAAACTATGGCTATTGGTGTGGTGTGCCTTGGGGATGTTGTGAAACATGATTCTTTCCTTTGTCCACAGCACGGTCAGGGAGATTGTAGAGGATGTGCGGCGGGGTGGCGGTGAGCGCTACGGAGCAGAGAAACTGACTGAGCTCTGCAAACTGCTGCCTGATAGCGAAGAGGTAACATGCTGATGTTTTCTGTCCTATCTAGCACACTGTACTCCAAGAATGGTATTGCTGGCTCTCCTCTCCCTGCTTGATCAGTTCAAAGGAACAGTGAAGGTTTGGCATGGTATCACTGTCTAGGAATCTTGCCTCACAACTGTCCCATACTTTCATTTGTCATTAAATTAATAGTTCTCCAAAAAATGCTATTGTGAATTAGTCAGTGGAAGTTACAGACACTTATGTGCAATATCAAATGTTGTGTATTGTTGTGAAAGGTCTATTATCTTCTCCTTTCCAGGAAGCACGGTTGAAAAGGTTTAATGGAGAACATAGCATGCTTGGAGAGCCAGACCTGTTCATGCTCTTATTGGTGGAAGTACCAAAGTAAGTAACGAAGCTCTACAGAATAGCCATTCTCATACTCTTAACGTAAACTAAAAGCATTATTATGAATTGCCGCAGTAACTATATTATACAATGCAACAAATACAGTTCTCTATCTGCAACTAGGTGTCTAATAGTTGTTTAAAAAAAAGTGAAAAAAAAAAGTCAAACTGACTTCTGATTGATCAGTCCTTCCCACCCATCATTGTTTGCTTCCGTTAGCTTTCGTCTGCGTCTGGATGCCATGATCCTGCAGCAGGAGTTTGACCCTGCCGTGACCTCTCTGTGTGTGGCAGCCAGATGTCTTGGGGAAGCAGCCCGAGGTAAAATGGTTTTGCAGGGGGCCCGTGGCTCTGTCCTTTCAGCGTAATGGGATGGAGCAACTTTTCAGTGTTGCTCCATCCCACATCAGATTCCTTTATCCTGCTTCATACATCACTTTCATGTGTCTGTCCCCACCACTGAGGCGTGTGAGCTGCTTTCCTCCACTTGGCAGCTCTTTGGAGAAGGTCTATCAATTAAGATGGCTCTAACGGAGGCAGTTTTCTAATGTAGCCAATGTGATGTTCTTTTGTTTGCAGAGCTGCTGAGCTGCCACAAGCTTCACTCTATCTTGCGCCTGGTTTTGAAGGCAGGGAATTATATGAATGCTGTAAGTTTGTGCAGGTGTGTGTGTGTGTATGGGGGGGGGGTTGGGAATACAGGCTGTGCTGTGTCTACGTGATGAACCACGACAAATGCCGTTTGTTCAAGAAATCGCACACCTTGGAACACAGTCACGTTGACCTCATTTGTGTCCCCAGGGAGGTTATGCGGGAAATGCGGCAGGATTCAGGATAGCCTCCCTGCTCAAACTGGCTGATACAAAAGCCAACAAACCAGGCATGAACCTCCTCCATTTTGTCGCTATGGTATGTGTTTCCAGCCTTTATAGCTCTGAGGTGCTGTGTCATGATGGACCAGGTCTATCAGGTCTCAACATTAATGATAAACAAGTCGGTAACAGAGAGATGCTGTCATTGTGTTTGTCTTTGATCTGTGTGAATGGGACTAAAGGTTTCAAGTTACAGTACTGACGTAAGAATGGTGATATCTTTGTGCATAGTGTTTCGTGTTGTAACACCTGCTTGTAAGTGCTGGATCGCCACTTTGAATACATCTGATGGGCTTGTAGCAATACATTTGGAACATGCTAAAATTCTGATGAATTTTGCTAACCTACAATAAAACATTGTTTGTAAACTGAACAATTCTACATGGGGCATATCACCACTAATGTGAAATTAACATATACAAATCTTTATAAGCATAATGTTAATAGATGAGATCAGTGTATAGTTGATGTGTTATCAGTGAGTTATTTGGACCTGAGAACAGTCTTATGTTTACACTGCAGGAAGCAGTGAAGAAGGATGAGGACTTGCTGACATTTCCAAGTCATTTGGGTCATGTCAGTCCAGCTTCAAGGTTGGTTTTCTTATGTACACAGCTAACTGTTGTTATTTTTTAGTTATTGCGGATGTTTATAAATCATCAAGCCAGTGTTAATGTAGTAATTTCTAGAAAAAGAGATGATTTGACCCTGCCTTTTTTCTGCTCAGGTTATCAGAGGAGTCTGTGGTGGAGGATCTGTCCCGGTTACGCAACAGAGTAGCAGCACTGAGAATAGGCGCACAGGCAGAGGCAGAGATTGAGCAGCAGACCAGACTGTTCCTGGAGGCAAGCGCTGGGCTACAGCCGCATGGTCCCATTTACTGTATTCTTCTTAACCATGCTGTGTTTTTCTTACAGTGTTATGCTTTATGAACTGGGTGGGTGTATTTGTGTTTGTTTATTAGTTTCTAGTGCATTTTATAATTGTTCTGTTTTTCAGGTTGCTGATGTGAGGTTAAAGGAAGCCCAGGAAGAGGTTGGTGCCTTACACAAGACGAGCCAGGCCTTAGTGGAATTCTTCTGTGAGGATGAAAGCTCCTTCAATCTGGCGGAGGCCTGCCGCATCTTCCACTGCTTCTGCCATCGCTTCCAAAGGGCTGTGCGGGTGAGTGCAACACCCGCAATTTCACCTGAGGAATTTTTGGGGTGAAAAAAATGATTTTTACATTCTTAGGATATGTTTGTGGATTCTATTCAAATAAGTACTGAAGTAAGCCCTTGGCCTGGTTAAATTGTCCGCAGGGTTCCATGTTGTTAATTTTTGCACTCAATCCTCTATGTGTCATCTCAGGAGAACACAGAGCGTGAGCGGCAGGAGCAGCGGCGTGTGGAGCGGGAGCGGGAGAGCACAGAGAAACTGCGCTTGCTTGCATCATGCAGAAGCCTCAGAGAGCCTGATGACCTGGAGCGCACACTGACAAGGAACCTCAGCTACACCTGGAGCCGCCGTAGCCTCCGCAAAAGCATTCAACAGGTTCAGAACCTTGAGGAAAAAATTTTGGACTCAAACTCCCAGCAGCCCTCTACAGGTCAAGACCTTTCACAGGTCCTCAATTCAGAGGGCTGTAATGAAAGCCCTGTGCTTAGCAGACATGTGCTAATTAAGGACAGCAACAATGCTGCAAGTGGGCAGAATGGAATTGAACTGCACACCACACTAGAGGATTATTCATTAGGAGCAGACGCGACACTCAGCCTTCATGGACATATGGAGGTTACACCACACAATATGAAGAGCCAAGCTGCTTCTTCTAGGTTGGATCCAGGGAGAGTCCCCAATGGTGACTGCTTGGTTTCTCCAGAAGAGACCGATATTATAACAAAAATGGGGCCAAGGAATGCCTCGCCCCTCACAGGACTTTCCAAGTTGCTGAAAGTTGATACGGAGCTTCACACCAAATCTGAAAAGCTTACACATATAATGCCAGACACCACCCTGGAAGCAGAGAAACTGGGTTGTACAGATGCGGCTGAGGCTAGCCCCGCACAGCTGCTATCAGAAAATAGCAGAGCTCTTAAGGTTGATACCGAGACACCCTCCAGGCCCATGGCAGAGCTGTGGCTAGGGTCCTGCCTTCCTGAAGTTACACCATTGTTGGCCCAGGAACTGAAGCCACCCTGCCCAGAGAGAGAGCGTGTGTACCTGCGGTTGGGAGAAACCGTGGAGTGTCACACTCTAGTGAAGGGCCTATGTTCATATGAGGCTTTTTCACCAAGTGGGGTGCGGCCAGCCTCCAGCCACTGCTCCAAATGGAGAAAGGAGCTGGAGGCTGAGGGGAGGGATGGGGCCAACTCTTCACCGTCTAAGGAGCACCCACGAGCTGGAAACGCACTCACTCGGGGTTCCACCAAAAGAGGACTGGCAACCCGAAGTGGGCTCTCGAATAGCACGGCCATTCCAAAAGTATGTGCCAAATCAGTGTCTGGTCTCATTGATGGACCATCCACTCCCCGTGCATCACGTCTTACCCCTGCACGTTCCTCTTCCACACGCTCCTCACCAACCACACGGTTAAGTGGCATACAGAGTGAGCTCAAAAGAACTAGTAGTGTGCGAGACAAGGCTAGCATTCAGGTTGAGAAGCTAGGAAAACAGGAGCACCAGTCTGCTGAGAAAACCAGCCGGGATAAGGACAGGGTACACCATGGCCGAGAGCCGTTCGTTAGGGGTTCTTCACTCCGTGTGTCAAAGCGGCTTGCACCCATCTCTGAATCCCAGAGCCCATGCAAACCTCGTACAGGCCACAGCCCAACAGCAGCTACAAATGCAAAGACAATCCGGACTGCCGTGATTAATGCAGCTAAAAACAAAACAACCAAGAATGTAGAGGCTGCCTCCCCCACAGCCATGCCAGGGATGAGAAGTGCTGGCCACAAAATCCCACGACCTTCCACTCAACCAATGTGGAGGTGATGGCTAATAGCTTTCAGTTAGTAATTACATATCTGACTAAAGTGATCACCCGAAGCCTTCAGTTACAAGTAATATTACCCTTCGTGTGTGTGTGTGTGGGGGGGTAATTTTATAGGGACCTCATCTGTGCAGGCATTTTAAAGGAATAGTGTAAGGACTAAGTGCACCTGTATTCCTTGTTGCACTGAAGGGACTGAATTGAAAATTTATACATCACTCACCCATTCGGCCTCCGTCCAAAATGCCATTCGATAAAATGGCTGTTATATATATTTTTTTCCTCAGAAAGGCCTAAGGCCATGGCACTGAACCAGATCCTGAGAAAGAAACTCGCTCCTCAGAGTCTTCCACTGAGCCAGGTGTTGCACTGTGGTCTATCCCAGACTTTTCAGCACATTGATTATTAATGATATAGAAATGCTCCATACAGCAGGACGCAACACTGCCTTTAGCTTTGTACACTACCTCTGAGTCCCAGCAAAGCTCTGCTCTGTTATCTGCTACAGAGTTTCCCTAGAAGGGAGATTGAAAGGAACTGCTGCAAGGACTTCGTAACACTGTACCTGTTTTTGGACTTAATTGCCTAGTCAAGCTTTGGACAGAATAACTTGAGTGTTTTATATTTTTTGTGTGTTCATTTTCAGTGTATCACATGACATTAAGTAAAAATGTCAAAGCGTTAGAATGAGATATGGCACTGTTATGTAAGAACCTGCCATAAATTAAATAACTATTTTTATACTTCATTATGTATGTGCTGTTCTTTATGGGCAGAGTCCACATACAACCTCTCTATAGTGACTGAGTAGGTTAGATTTATTCATCATAAGATTAAAATAAAGAAGCATATGTGAAGGTCTACTGTATGTAAGTCTTAAAGTCCCAAAGGTGCATGAGAGATCCTGCCATGTACAAGTTACTGCTTGTGTTGGGTAGCAGTGTTCCATCATTAAGGGACTTGCCTTTTTATTTGTTCTCCTCAATCTGATGCACTTTACAGGCTCAATAGAAATTAATGCTATATGAATACTACATTATGTTGTATTTGTGTTGAAGAAATGTTAACAATTCTTCATTATAATATTTGTAAATATAAAACTATGAAATAAAGGTGACAGTAACCATGTGAATTTTAATTGTTACAACATGGCACCAAAAGCGTTTCTAATGTGATTTTGCTCATTTTTATTTATTTATTTATTTAATCACAGAAAATATTTTCCTCAATTTTTTTTTTTTTTTTGACCCAACCAAGAGCCATTAGAAAATGCGAAAGAGGTTGGTTAACAAAGGTGAAGCATCTACATTCTCTTGTTCTTGACTTCTACTCGGTCTGATTTAGATAGAGAGAGGGTATGAGAAACAGTCCATGTTAAAGTCCTGAGACTTCCTCTTCTGTGGTTGTCCACTGTAGCAGCCCTTTATGCCCTGCCCTTCAGCTCCACTACACATCTCCTTTACTCTCCCCCTCTGTTTCTTGACCTGATTTGTAAATGTTACCATGGAGATGCTCAGGCTGTTCTGGAGAATTCCCTCATGGAATAAGGAGAAACATTTAACCAGGCAACTCGGTGGGAAAGTTCCTTTTATAGGGCAGAGTGATGCCAGATCTCTTGGGAAAAGCAATAAAACCTGGTGCCTGTTAGTGTCTAATAGCCCAGTTGTGTGATGTCACTGTATTGTGTCTGTGTATGACATAAGCGACTGAATAGCTGGACATGTGAATAGAGTCTAATTTTTGCCAATGGAAAATTTATTTTAAATTGATAAAAGAATGTTAAAGAAGATTGCTCTTTCACATATTGTCATTTGGAGCACAAGGTTAAAAGATCAGAGTGAAATGAGAAAGGGGTAAACCAGATTATAAGGTAATTATGTGTAAATCTCCAGTGTAAATCAGATAATATAACTAAGATAACATTTGAGTCCTAGTTAGGACAAATTGCTGTTACACCTCTGCATGGACTATGAGAGAAGGCATGACAGGTTAACTACTCTCTGGAGAATGCCTCTGGAAAAATTCATAAAGAAGTAACGTTGTGCAATATTCACAGTGTAGAACAGAATATTTCATTTAACCAGAGGCCAGGAGATCATATTGCATTCAGCCAATTTAATTATTACTATTTTATTGTATATAAATGTATTAAAATAACATCCATACAATTGCAGTTCAACTATGACTGAGGTCATAAGCCTGATGTTCTAAACTGAGCTTTTCAGGTCAGAGTAATATAGAATTTCAAGAGTTGAAAAGTAATCAAATCTTGGTGGCAAACTGCAAAAAGTGTCTAAATGCCCAACCCAAATGTGGTCCTGTTCTTGTCAGTGTGTATTTTCATAGTGTGTTTCTTTTCTTTTATATGAAGCAAAATTTCTGTCCAAACTCCAGTTATATAATTTTTGGTTACAAAATGTACATACGGGATATCTGGGTGGGCCTAAAATGCTGACAATATCTCACTGGATAATTCTTACATTCCCTTATCCTACCACAAACCCCCTCTGTTGTGTCCACTTCACAACATACTACAAGAGATGCTATAGGTATTCCTTTTGCAAACAATTATTATATTGTGTGAAATTAGTAAAATACTAAATAACTTGTGCTCTGATACTAAATGGCATGCTATGTGTTTGTGTATTTATTTATAAAAGGGCTAATCAAAAGAAAACAGTGGGGTATTATTTTATTAGCCTAAATACTCGTTTGTTTGTAAGTTTTCATGCCACATGCTGTATCGTTTATATTTATGTATAGGGTGTAGGCGACTTCAGCAAGAGGCTACTCTCAACAGCATTCCATAGTTAGTAATCAGCTCATTAACTCTTGAGCTTTTTGTAGACCTATTTATGACCATCAATTTGCAACTGAATGTTTGACAAAGTTGAAGGACAAACAGACAAAACAGCCAAGTACCAGTATAATCTCATATGCATGACCAGGTTAATGCAGAATAGATCAGCAATTTTAAGATCATGTGACCCCTTTCACAGACCCAGTCTAAACCTATAGATTCAGTAACCTAAGAAAAAAGGTTACTGAATCTATAGGGCAATCAAGCCTTGCTCAGGTTGTGCCTTGGAAATCAGCACATAACATCATTAACTGATGAAACATCATGACGTTTTCAAGGATCCTACACCCTTAGTATGAAAAACATTGTCTATTTCAAAATATTTCAGTTTTGCTGCAAAATATCTAATTGAAAATGTGTTATACATTCTAATGTACTTTTATTATTATTATTAATTAACCTATATTTCATAGGTGTGTAGTAACAGTCATAATTTGACTGGTTTACACTTTCTTAATTCCATAAATTGCTTTGCACAAATAAATTCTCATTCTGCTTGAATCCTAAACGCCCTCGTGGAGATATCACATTAGCTTTCCTTAAAGGAAAGCTAATGTGATAGTCTCACTGTTGGGCTGATGCATTAATGTTTGACTCTAGACTACTCAGTTTATTGAGATTGTGGACATATAGTCAGATAGAAGTATAGAAGTAGATGCAGTAGCCTAACAACAACAAAAAGATTTATGCTAAACTCTTAATTTTGTAAATGTAAGTGTATTCGAAAACATTTTACTCGACACACTAATCAAAAACCACTGCTTTCATGTTTGAAAATGATAGCCTGTCACATCCGGTTTATGAGAATCCTTTCCACTTCCTGTTTCTAAACTGCAAAACGCGAGAGAGCCTTCAGTGAATGGTAGAGATTGGAGAAAACGGCTATTAACGAAAAACACTCTAACTACTTGGCCAAGATCTTCCTTTTATTTAAAAAAAGAAAAATGAATTGCACTAAACAGAGAGAAAAGCTACCTGAATATTTCTCTTGTTTTTCTATAGCCAACGTTTTTTTTGCAGTAAAACCCCAGCATTTCTACTACTCCAACGTCAGCTCACCAACCAATCAGCAGCAGTTTTTAGCCGTTTGTCTCCCTCATTAATTTGGACCATAGACTGTATGGTTCAGTCCATCTGTATGATTTGATTCTCTCGCGGGAGCCTCTAGCATCTGAGCCCCAACACATTACAGAGTCGTAATTCTCTGGTGCTGTATGTGCAGCTAAAGAAGAAGGGCCATAGTCCTCATGTATGGTGCAAGATTGCCATCTAGCGGTGAAAACAATGGCGGTTTATTTTTCATTTTCAACGTGAGGGGGATTATGCAAGCACATTTTAAAATATGGGCTCTCCAACCTTCTTCAGTAAACCCCCCTTGTGGTGTCAGAGACGTGGTCGATCGCTGTCTGCAAAGAGAGAGGGTCTCTGGTTTACTCGGCGGGTGAATAAGATTGGGCGCGATGTTCATGGGGTAGCCATTTTTTACCAATACGAGGGAGACACGGAGAGAGCACTTGTGGTTTTGGTGCTGTACCATAATTCTTGAAGAACGTTATTTCGTTCCAATTAACGGGCTACTTGTAGCTGGAATGATAAAAATGATTTTCACTCCTTTTGACTTGATGCCAAAACACAATAACGCAGAGCAGCTCTGACCCTTTGCTGACCCCCTGCCTCCAAGGCTCAGCAGTCACCAAGGCTCAGCTTACCCTTAAAAGGTAGCCATTTGCTACGTAATGCTTAGAACACTAAAAGCAAAAAAGTGTCCATCTTTCGACAGAGTTTTTAGTGTATCATTAAGATTAATGTCGCATTTTCTAGTTTGAACACACTAGTCATTCGCAACAAAATGTGGCTAGTGGACGACGGAAATGTGTAGCTCAAAGGATAATAGCCCGCAGGGTCATCTAACGCTATATATATATATATATATATATAATAATAATATGATGTATAATAGTTATTTGGTTATTTTGTGAAATTCCTGCTAAATGGGTTAGCACCACCTGCAGGTTGGTCAGCGTATT
>JAOXYF010000010.1:12188117-12203791 GCA_028565775.1 Sternarchorhynchus goeldii
CAGAATATGTAAAATATTGGAAGGGTTTTATTATAGTTATAATTTGAGTATCTATAAATCTACAGAGTATTCCCACCTCTTCCTATAGATTTAATTAAAATATCCTGTTTTGTGGCATGTTAGCTTTTTTGCATTGTGAAGATAATTGTAACCATGAAGGCTAAGTTTAGGGAGTATGGAAAAAGTATGCTTTTTCGGGCGGAAGATATGGTTCCCAACATGCACTGCGCTTCTTGCGTAGCAAGAGGGCTTGTATAAATTCAGTAAACGACATTTCCTGTTCTCTCAGTTCGCCGTGGCATGGGTATGGAGTGGTGTATAGCTAAGGCAATCTTCTACTGTAGTAAGAAGATGGGTGTAACTTGAGAATGTTAAGGTGGGTTCTTACGTTTTATTAATGTACGCTTTAAAGCACATTCTCCTTCGAATGTTAAATATACAATTTGGGCTTCCTTCACTAGTTGTTGAAGCTAGTTAGCCAAGTGCCGGCGTACGTTTTTAAGTGAAATTGGGCTATACGGTATTTTGACGTTGAAATCACAAGTCTTTAAAAACCACTTGTTTTAATAAGACTTTGACTTGATTACCGTGTGTTATCCCGACCAATAAGGTAGACTGGTTTTGTAACTGCAGAGCTAAACGGTGGCGCCTGTTTGGAATGAAGTATATGAGACAGAAAGGAAGGGACCCAGTCACTTCATATACAATTTTAGACGGCTGTGCTAGTTATTGCCGATTATATAGACTGCTAGCTAACGACCTAAGTAAATCGCATTACGTTTTAAGCCTTCGCAGACGGCTTATCCAGAGCGATTTGCGTATTACTGAATGTGCCTGTGCCGTCAGTTACCAGGACTTTTATGATAACTAACTACCAAGTTTCCAACACTTCGAATAATGGGCCTATAGTCGAACTATTAGATTTTGTGAAGTTACAGCTGCTGGTGCTATCACGTTATGTCGCTTAAAAATGAGCATTTTTATGTTGAGTACACCTTGTTTTTGGAAGCGTTTATGAAAGTATGAAGGCTATGCTTTGTATGCTCCGTTGTCTAATTGGGTTAACTTTTTGTAATTCCTTGGAATTGAAATGCTTTTTAAACTTACAGATGGCAGTTTAACCAATTGGACGTTTTGGACGAGGAGTGCATGGTTGGCATATTGCTGGTAAGCAATTTTTCACCGTTGAATGTGAAGATAGCCAGTGGTTGTCAGCTGGGCAGGCCTGCCTCATGCCTGAGCTAGTGTTACTCTGCTGGGAAAGAAAGGCACTGCTGTTTGGCCTTGGGAGTTGCTGTTTTAGCACCATCTTAATGCTCAGCTGCAGTAGTGCTTTACCCCTCTGAGAGTGGACTCTTCCCTTATCCTTGGGAGCAGCCCTAGTCTGTGGGCAAACAATTTTAATAAGCAAGAGCAACCTTTTAAACAAGGCCTTTTATTTCACTTGTTGGAATCTTTCAATTGACTTGCATGCAGGTTTCTTCCAGATGGTGGTGGTTGCCTAAATTATTGGAAACAAGCTTTGGCTGATTGACTGACTGCAATACAGGTAAGTGGCACAACTGCCCAGTCATGTTTACCAAAATATGGTGAACTTTCATCCCCTGAGCAGTCTCTTAAATTCGTTCATCTGGTAGAATATTGGCTAACTGTTCCTTGCTTTAATGCAGGTGGTTGAATGTTTGTGGCAATTGGTCAGGTAGACCTTTGCTTAACTGAGTAAGTGGTTTACTAAATCTGACCAGAAAATTTAAATGATTGCTTTGATGAACCTAAATCAACACATCATTCTTACTGATAAGTGAAGAAATGTTGGTACTGAGCAGTAATCGTTCACATTGGAATATGCAAAGCAGCAGCTGGTTTTCACTAACTTGTTGTAATTTCCTCAACAGGAAGTTTAATCAAGAGTTGGATCAACCAGAGATTAGGTAAACTAAAATGCAATTTACCAATAATTCCCAAGTTGATACCATCATGACACAACCTCTGTTTGTTATGATGTCTTTTCCCTTGGGACAGTATATGCAGGGCTGGCACTGGTTTGTCATCATTAATATGCAAAAACCTGACATGAAGACCTGCAACATTACAAATTCTGCTGTTGGATGCCATGATTTGGTCGTCACCAACCCTCTTTTGCAGGCTGTTAAGCAGTTTCATCAAACTGAAGATGCATTGTTTCTGCAGGACCCTGTAGGCACCCCTGGAACAGATGAGCAAAGGCCATGAAATGTCATCCGGTAATGAATAGGACCTCCTAAATGGGACATCAGTTGGGTAAAACATGGTGTTTACAGGTGGTGCTAATGATGGTTGGCATACCTTTTTGGTACACTTAAGGTTAGTAGGTTTATAGGTATAAATTTTGCTCTCATGAATGTTTACACTACCTGAATTATGGAATTTTAAAGCGATGAATGCTTGGAAAGAGTTGTAACTTGTGCATCTGGAGCCTTCTACCATTCCCTGTTCTTTTTAACTGGCTTATTGTACAAAGTCCATGAATAAAAATTACTGTACTTTAGTTGCTTCACCTGACCCTTATTTTTCTATTGGGTGGCCTTTACCTTGGAAAAGGGCAAACTAGAAACGTGCATCAATTCAAGGTTTGTTAGTGAAATGGTTATGCTTTTACCAGAGTGACCAGAGTTTACCCAAATTACTAAAGGTATAGGGGCCAATCCACTACTTGTAATGAACTCGGCTCTTCAGTTAAAAGCAAGGTTTATTCTTACACTACACATGACTTGAATCCAGTCTTTTATTGCAGTATCTGATTAAGACCATACTTGGATTGTAAATAGGATTTTGTAGAATAATTTGTATCCTGGACATGGAAAGCAATGGCTTGTGGCTGCCTGACATGCAAATCAGTTTGGGATGGTGCATGCACCAAACACATCTAACCATATGGAAAGCCAGAGTAGTCAATATTTGGAGTGATGGTTTGTATGCGGCATAATACAGGTTTATTGTTGGTTGTATTAAAATGTGCCACAAAAGCCATCGGAAACGGTGTTTATTGGGTTACGAAGATTTGTGCCCTTCAATGGCTTGAAAGAAAAACAGCTTCAAGTTACCTACAGTTGCATTATTTCTAGCGATACACTGAACAAGTTTGGTATCTGGTAGGAACAAATGCATTATATTTGCGTCAAACATGGAACAGGTGCATGTTAGGCTTTTGTCATGTTTAAAACCGAATGGAAAAGGGTTCACAACAAACTCCAGGGACATGCCAAACAACGACTATATGGATAAAAGCACTATTTGGCCTGTGGAATCCCTGTTTTATCCAATTTTGTGTTCCCTTTGCAGCCTTAACACTTGGAGTTGTGACATCTCAAAGTTTCAATTGCCTGGGGCTTTATTTAAAGTTTTTCAACTTATGAGCATGACCTGTGTCTGATAACTGGGACCTATTAAGTAAATCAGGGCCAGGATTGTCCGTTAATAGTGGTTATTCCATGGCCGCTACTGATGGAACTAAAACATAAAGGCTGTATTAATAATTGCTGAAAAAGTGTGGTAGAAATCTTAGGGTTGGATATTATGACAGTTGTATATTAACACACACGATGGTTAGGACTTTTGGTGGACCAGGAAGCAAGACCATGTTTGGAGTTAATGTTGTCTGGCTGAGGGGTCAAACGGGGTAGCAGGAGTACACAACAGCAAGGTCAGTCAACAATAGGTGGTATAGTCCTGAGGAGGGAGTTGTTGGACCTGGACTAGATAAGAGTATGAAGGGGTGGTACAGACAGTTTTTTAAATTAAGGTGTGGCCTCGAGAGAATGGTAGAAAAAGGTGCTGTAATGGGTGGACATAATGAACAATGGTGTATTGTCAAAAGAAGTCTTCTAGGGGCTTGCCACCTAGAAAAATTTAATTGGTTGAGGCCCTGATAAGACAGGAAAGGTGTATAAATTGGGGACTCCTGGTCAAAGTTGTTCAGTTGTTCTCGAGGCAACTCCTTTATTGTATGCCCTGTGTAGTTTCTAATAAAGATTTCAACTTTATTCTTACTGACCTGGACTTGCTTCAGGCTCTTCATTGTTGGCTCATGTTCTGATTATTTTTACGCTAAACTGGTAATACCAAAAATAAATAAATATGATCATTTGAATAGCCGATAAGAAACACAAACCTGATTTGGTCTGACACTATGTGAGCTAGTGGACGAAGAAAAATCAACACACTTGGTTTAAGTCTTTTAAACTAACATTTAATCGACCGCATCATTGATCGTTTTTGTGACGTATTTAAAGGTGTAGTGAATTACATCTGCGTATTTTGCGGCACAAAAGCTTTCCAAACTCCACATTCTTGCCGTTTTATAATTAAGGCGAATATTGATTTCTTTGGCTTTCCATATAACCGTACATGATACTAACACCATGTCATTTGTATTGCGCTGCCCGGTTTGGAGTTTACGCGAGGTGTATGTCACTGACAAAAGGTTAAGGATACGCAGTTAATTTAGTTATATATACATTTGATTCACTATTCTGTTTTTCTAATCATTGTAGTAATTACCAATTGTTTGGTAATCGAGTCATTCTAAATGTAGACCTAGTAAAAATTTATAACGTTCTGGCACTATATTCCTGGACTATCAAATGTATAATTTCCTGCACGTGTTCATACGAACAAGCATTATGTTACATCATTGTTGTTGCATGTCATTTCATAGACGGATACATAGAATTGTTTGTAATCGTTTACAAAATAACTTATATTTCACAAGTCAAATTATTTTTTTTCAAACAAATTGAAACATTTCAGGGTGTACTTTATCTGCATTTTAAAATCATTTTGAATGGATGAGACAACTGTGAAAATCAGTTATGAATAAATGGAAAATTGTGGCTTTATTTGTAAATGTCATTTTATGGACAAAATATTTACCAAGGAAAAATAAATAGATTACATTGCGCAAGTTAGCCATACCAAATAATATATCTTCACCGAGACGTTCAAAACACACACAGAGAGAGAGAGAGCGAGAGTGAGCGAGTGAGTGACTGTCTGTCTGTCCCAGTTTACCCATAATCCTGTTTTGGTGTCTTATGACCTCACTGTTTTGATCCCGGCAGAACAGTGGCGCGGTTTATCAAAATCTCAAAGGTTTTCATCTAGTCGGACCTCTGGCAAAGGAAATGTCATACCATCATAAATACATAGACCACGAAAGAAGGACAGACGAAAGCAGGTAAATTAGGTACATCTTGTAAAGTTCAACTTGTGGTAAATGTAGAGAAAATATATCTCGTATTTGCTTCCTCGAGAATAACGCCGAGACGCGCCATTCAGTTAGATGCAAGTTTCACAAAGCCGCCAGTTTGTTAGCCAGCTAATAATGTACATAGTAATCTCAGTATTAGCTATTAAACTATTTTACTTTCCAATTAATTTTATATTTCTCTTGCAAACATTCAGATACCACAAGAACAGTTGCTATATTTTCAAGCCACAGCTAGCTATCTAACTAGCTGGTTAGCAGACCCATGTGACATAATTCTAGTTAGCTATATTAAAGTGTTATTTGGCCAAAATACCCATATTTGTTGAAAAGAAAAATAATCGGTAACAAATTATCTATGTTGGCATAGTCCTCTATGATGAACTGATGCTAAAGCAACTTAGTTGGCTAAAACTCGTCCTCTAAATACATTGTATCACCAAGACACTGCATCGGAAGGCCTATAAAAGTTAGCTAGCTTATATATATGTATATGTATGTGTGTGTGTGTATATATATATATATGTATATATCTTTTTAGAAAACAGTAACTGGTTGCTTAGCTAGCTAACTTTAGCTTGTATCGTCATTTGGAATGCACAGCCCTTGCACTTTGGCGCCCAATCTATAAAATGCTTGCTAGCTAGCTAATGCTCAGGGATATTAGCTAGCATAATATGTTAACATGCAAATAAATGTATTTTGTTGTTGAAAACGATCCCGGTTAGTTGGTGCTGGTTTGTGATCAGCAGTGTGCAGTAACCATCTTTGCTCATTATGTTGCCAGATGTTTGAGCTTCTATTGTTGTTTATCAGTTTAAATACATATTTGTGTAATTCTACCAGGAACAAAGAGGTTTCAAGATGGTCGCATTGCAGGAAACGTGGAGCTGATGGGTGTGTAAGAAGATCAAATAGCGAAATAGAGTCAACTAGTAACTCTGACAGAGAAGGCAACAGGTCCAGTTTCCAGAGGCCAGAGAGGTAAAGAAAGAAAAAGAACTTTTTGTATGTGGTGAGGGGTGGGATCAGTTTTGTAGTATAATTTAAAGTTTTAACGTGGATAAGATTATGCTCATGTCAGTGATGTGTCGGTAGAAAATTGTTGTTCAATGAGCAACATTCTTAATGTCTAAATTTGTCTGGACACCCACAAAGTCCTAATGATGCTTTGACTGAGGGCAGTGCTGATTGTTTTTCCCTCATGTACAGTTTTACCACCCCTGAGAGTGAAGGATCTGTGTCAAGAATAAGAAACTGGGGAGATGAAGTTGAGGCTGATGAAATGCGCACCAGTGTCCGTCGTGACATACAGCGGTCAGTTTCCTCGTTTAATTTTTTAATCTGAAGTGTTGGCAAAACTGTTCAACTTCAGACTTAAACCTCACTAATAGATAGCATTGAAGCATTTCCTTGATGAGCTGCTAATTGTGTGTTTTTTGATGTTTTAGTTATAGACGAAGGATACTGGCGGGAGAATTTGTTCAAAGAGAGAGAAAAACCTCATCTGGAAGGTTTGTTAGAATTATTAATGTCCATTGTTTCAAGTGTTTCCTGTGCTGTTGCCTGTAAGTCTTCCTTTCTGTCTGTAGTTCAGATTCCCAAGATTCAAGAGACTCCCCAGCACCAGGTGATATTGAGACGGATGAGACTGTGCTGATGAGGAGACAGAAGCAGATCAATTATGGGAAGAACACTCTTGCTTATGACAGATACATCAAAGAAGTGCCTAAGTGAGTTCAAGACAATATGTATGATTGGAATTACGATTAATTTTAATTTAAAAGTACATTAAAAGAATATGTGCATATTTAGAATATCTGCTTCACACCTTTAAGGCACTTGAGACAACCAGGGATTCATCCTAGAACACCCAACAAATTTAAGAAATATAGCCGTCGCTCTTGGGACCAGCAGATAAAACTGTGGAAGGTCAAACTTCATGCATGGGATCCCCCTGCACAAGATGGCACTGACCTGCAACCTGTGTATGTTTTACAGCAGTGTGTATATGTGAATGTCCGTTTTACATTTTCAAAATTGTAAAATAGAATGTAAAATCTTTAAATAGAAATGAGCACATGGCAACCCCCAGTGTAAAGATATAACTTAATCTTTGACTAAAGTTACAGTGAAACACCTTGACTTTCTTTTTCAGTTGAGTATAAAATTCAGCCATTTGTTGTTGTTTGTTTATTTTTCTTTAAATACAATACATTTTGTCGTTAAGTCAAGAAAAACTGCTACTAATGTTGACCTAAATGACGTGAGCAAATGATATTCTGTGTTCCTTGTTCAGAGAGGGGATTGATTTAGGTGAGATCATGGATTTGGATTTTGAGCGCACAGGAGTTCCTGAAACAGAAACGCAATACCAAAAATCCAGTAGTGCTTCATCATCTTTGCAAGAGGTGACTTGCTTCTACAGACCTGTTATGGTTTATAATTGTGTAGTTACTTTTCTTAAAAGGGGTATAAGTGCATTGCTATGACATGTATTTGCACACACAATCCCATACTGTCCTTGTTAATGTTATCATTGTTAATCAAATAAATGTATTATGAAATAACACTATATATGATGTTATTGCAAAATATTTGTTTTCTTTAGCCCAAATAGTGTATTGTTAGTTTTTGATGCAATTGCTAGCTAATAATTGTAAATGTTGTTGTAGGTCTCATGCAGAGGAACCCCCAGCAAGATGATGAAGATAGATGGGCTTTACATGGCTTAACTCCATTTACTGCTGCTAATAATGCAAGAGAAAATCATCTTTCTGTTTCACCAGTCTAAATGTTGTAGATGCTTTTCTGCATTTTTGAATACTTTATTGGAATCCATCCACTCATTTTATGCCATCTTCTTTTTTTTCTTTTTGTAAATGAAACTTGGACATTTGAAGAAACTTTATTTTTTACATTAGTTATAAAAATGGCTCATTAGTAGTTCTTTATTCTTGCACATCAAGAGTTCAGTTTAAAGCATTGTGTAATCATTTTAAATGTTTATTGCTTCTGTTTTTATCTTGTGCAGAAGTGTTCTGGTAAAATGTTTACTTGGGTATTTTATTAGGACTGTTTTTGAAATAAATACATTTAAATGGAAAGGCCAGTTTTCCTGTTTTCAATCTTTGTTCACTACATACAGGCAAGGCATAGTTTTTATTAATGTATTTTTAAAAACCTATAATAACATTTCCAAATGCCCAGAAGTATTTGTTCAAAATGTTCTTGTAACAGCATAGTAAAAAGAAACTAGATTTGCATTTCCTGAAGGAAATACATAGTGCTTGAAAAGAGCTGCAAGTGTGTGTGAGTGTATGTGACTGTGTATGGATTAGTGTGTGTTTCTGTGCTGCTGAACAAGACCTCCTTAGGTATATGTCTGCATCTGCCTGTGTCATGCATGTGAGAGAGAGAGAGAGATGTATGTGTGTGGGGGGAGGTGGGGAAGTCATACAAATTAACTGTCACTCTTAATATGCAGCTCTTGGTTGACAAGCCTTGTTTGAGCCTGATTCGCACCCTCTGAACAAAGTGTCATATATATTCAGAAAATATATAAGTTATGGCTTATCTGAAGAGATGGTGAGAAAGCAATTTTGTGTGGATTGAGACAAAAATGTCAGATTAAACACTTAAAAATTGGGGAAAAAAGCCAGTTCTGATTTTGAGAAATGAACATGGGACTCAATGGGTCAGTATTCAGTGCCTACTGCCAAACAAATGCTTATAACTCTAAAACTAATTGATAAAATGATGATCTATTTTGATATGCCAGAAAGGACAAGTTTCTCTATCATTTGAAATTGATGGAGTTTCTAGGTGAAGGTGTAAGGATTTTATAGCAGTTTTATTCAGAGGAAAAATGGAGAAAGAGTTTCATTTTCTTCAATTTCCTTCTCTCTAATCAAAGGTGAGATTTTAAATTCTAAACATTCCGCCATTTGTTTAAATGGGGGAGGAGGGGGAGATGAAAATTTTTATCTTAATTTTATTCAATTCCGATCGACTCCAAAAAATACATAGTACAGGTCTCAGAGCCGACACCTTTGAACGGTATTTGTACGTTAAGCGGTTCGGGAATTGCAGAAATGTGTTGAAAAACAAAAAACGAGATAACAATATAGTGCTTTTCAAGCATACCTATATATGACATACCTATATGATTTTTTTTAAATAAAACTTGACTTCAGGTCAGTGTTCCACTCACATCTCCAAGCTCCACCCAGGCTAACCAAACAACCCCCTTTAGCATTGGATGTTTCCTTCATCTCATGTTAGGAAGATTGTGCTGTATACTTGGCTAGCAAATGTTCGTGAGGGATTTCTTAATTTTGATTAGTCGGCAATGCACTAAAATTAGGCAGGTTTGATCACCCCAAAATTAGCAGGTGATGACCCAACTTTCGGCAAGTGTTACATTGCTGACCGTAGACTACAGCTGGTGAATGAAGTTGGGGACATTGCTTTGATTAAATAGCTAGCTAGCCACCCAGGTCTTTAACTATCTGACTTAGCTAATGCTAGTAGGTAAACTAGCCTATTTAGCCTAAGTTGCATTAAAACAGTAGCTTGGTAGTCAGTCAGCTAGCTCGCTGTGTTGCGTAATCGACACATATCCAGCTTGCTAGTGTTCGGTAGCTAGGTCGTGTGCTGATAACAGTTGTAAACAATATATGATAGGCTGCCAGATGTATCCTGTATATCAAAAACAGGCTAAGTAGCTAGCTAGGTTAGCTAACTAGCATTTTAAATTGTTAGCTATCTAGCTAGTTTATTACCAGTATCTTACCAAATGTACACTGTCTATAGAAAAAAACTGACGTGGTGCTTACCATACAAAAATATGTTCATGAAAAAGACTGTAGTATAAATTTATAGTTAAACATGGCGAAAGTCTATTTCTGTCTACTCTAAAAAAATGTGAAAACTGGCTGAAAGGATGCCTCAGATGGCTAGTAGCTCACATATTGTAGAAAATGAGGATGACCCCGACAAGAATGGCCAAGAAGATGATTCTGTTGCAGGTGAGAGATTACCTTAAATTCACAAGCAGTATTTGTCTGCTTAGATAAGTAAAGGATTGTGAATCTGTGATCTTTAATAAGCCACACACGACTTTTGTAGGTTTTCCGCAACGTTAACTAGGGTTAATCGCTCCGTAGTGCAAGTCCTGTCAAAGACACTAAGCGTTGACAGTAATTCTAGAAGTAATACACAAGCTTTAGTGTTTGTATAATTATCATATCTGGAACTGTATATGTTCAGTTTTCTTTCATTACTTCTTTTATTGATTAACTTACTAGAAATCCTTTGACTTTGAATATTCAGTAGCCTGGTATACCTCCCATGTAAAGACACGTTCTTCTGATCAGACCCTGACTTGTACCATGTTTTCAATCCATTTAGACAGAACAAAGCAATCTACAGTAACTGACAACAGTGACGAGGGGCACCAAGACTATGATGAACAGGTTATTTTATTATCCATAATTTCAAATGTTTAGAAGCCAGTGGCTGAAGTTCCATTATTGCATTCATCCTCTAAAAGGGGCTGAAACTGTTTTCTCTACATCATATGTGAATGCTGGACTAGCATTCACATATGATGTGAATTCTTACCAGAATGGCATATGCTCTAGCTCACTTCCTAGTTCCAGATTGGATTTGGTGCAGAAATGTTAAATATTTTAAAATGTTGAATGCATTTGAGTGATACATTGCATTGTGGAGGGAAGGGCTCTATATCTAAAACATTCTTTAAAAAACGGAGGGGGTGGGGGTTAAATTCACAAGTAAAAAACTTATTAGTTATTTGAATTGATTCCAAGGCTTTGGTTCCATTCAGTGTATAATGTGTCTAACTAATGTTATTGCTGTTCACATGGTTAGTCATAGCATATGAGAACCATGGTGAGGTTTTTTTTTAAGTGTAGTCACAGCTGTCTCTGCTAGTTTTGGGAAATTTTTATTGACAAAGACTTTAAAATATTATTTTTCATTGACAAACCTGACCAAAATGTAAAATAAATTTTGTTTAAGGATATTGGGTGATAGGCTTTAAGATATGAAGAATTATGTCAAAAAATTTCAGCACATTTGTGACTGTTTCTTTTAAATAGTTTTTCTATCATTTTTATCACAGAGAAAGCCAGGTATTAATCAAATATTTTCTGATTATTGGAGGGCCAAGAATGATGGTAAGTTTTTGGTGTACTCTAACATAACATTTCCAGTACAACTCCACATTTGCTTTCTGGGAATACTTCAGTAGTTTTATTTAAAGTCTTACTTAATGTTGTACTTACTGTTGTCCACTGTTTCAGTTTTACTTATGATTTGTAATGAGAGAATTCACATGTTTAGAAAAGACACGTTTGTTGACCTCTGCAGCTTTCATTTGCTATGTATTTAGAATTCTTGCACAGTCAGGATAAAAGTTGTAAAATAGTGTTTATTGATGCAATCATTTGTATAAAATTTATTTTGTCTTTTTCTCTTTTGGTTGATATGTGATGTTTAGTCATATGCAGCCTGTGAAACCAAATTGTTGAATTCTGTGTATCATGACACAGTTCTGGAGGAATTCATAACACAAACTCCCTGTATATTCCCAGGATCCCAATACCAGGGCTCATTTTCCAAGTCCTTAAAGGAGAAAGAGGCTTTGTTCTGGATTGACTTTAACCCTTGTCTTAAATGGCTTGCGAGACAAAAAGATGAACACAGGGACTATGCAAATAAGGAATTTGTGGCATTGAAGAATCTCACTTCATGCTCATCCCTGCACCTCCACTTACTCAAGAAATCTTTACTTAGTCTAAGTTCTCAGTGCTATGTACTGCGTGGACCAGGAGGCAGCCTGCGGGGATGCATTACAGGCCTCTCAACTTCAACAGAGCCAGACTTTTTCCACCACCCTCAGGCAGCAACCATTAGCCAGCACTATGGGCAGCTCCAGAACCTTTATGAACAACGGACTCTGCTTCTTTTCCTACATGAGTACAGTTGCAGGTGTCAAATGGCCAACAGCTTTGTCAAACGACTGGGCAACATGTTGGAGGAAGACAGTTTCTTATTGTTGGACAGGAGTGAAGTATCAGAACAGTCCAACTTTATTTTGAACCTAAGCCTTAGAGCTATTTGTGAAGAACTGCAGCTCCATGTTAGTCACTGGGACTTGCTGTGGGCTAAAGTGCACTCTGAACCCTCCTTGCGATTTGTTCTTTTCAGTCGCACACAGTTACTAAGCTCCATGCAGAGAGCTCTTTGGTTGCTTGCCCTACAGGCTTTGCTGCTGACAGAGGACTGCATTCACACTGTCTTGTTAGCTCTAGCTGTTGGCCAGGTGGAACAGGGATCCAGAGGTGCCATTGAGGACTTACTGTGTTCAGTGGAATTATATAACCATACTGTGGTGTCCTGGAGGTCTCAGCATGTAGATGTGGACTGTACCTTTCAGGCTTTATTGCACTGTGATTGTTCTTGGAATAGGCCAAGCTTGTCCAGACCAGCCCCATATCCGTTACAACGGTTGATGAGAATTCTGGCGCACCGGCGAGCACAGATTGCAGCTGAGCAATTTTACAACTGGACTTGTCAGCAGATTGACTTACTTTCTCTTGCAGGTCAGCCCAGCAAACAATGGGGATGCTTGGAATACTCTGATTCCCCTGTTAAGCCTTCAGTGCTTAGTCTAGACCTAGCTATAGACAAGGATTTATTTGAGGCTGTTCATGAAAAGCCCCACAAGAGGCCATTCCACAGTTTTTCATCTTCCAGTTTGCCATTTCCCACATTTATTCGTGGTGACAGAGAATATCTAGAAATGCTCTTTCAAGTTTTAGTGTCCTCCACAGACCTTTTAGCACCACATGTTCCCAAAAAATGTAATTTAGGCAGGACTGACAGTGTAAGATGTCCTCGGGAGATGAGCCACCAAGCCAGTGTAGAAGAGGAAAGACTTTTGAAAACACCCAGAATGGCCTCCAATAGACATAATGCTATGCAGTTGCTGGACCTGAGCAAGTCTGATACATGTATGGAGCTTTTCTCTCAATACAGGGACACTCTGTGGAGAGACTTTGGCAAAGCAGCTGTTTGGCAATTTTATTACCAGTCTGATAACACTGTTTTGGGTGGTGTGAACCAGTGGAATTATCCCATGATGTTCCTCTTGGTCAGATGGCTGAAGCATACTTGTAAAGGAAGTAAGACAAAATCTATTTACAAATCATACATATTAATTATGAAGTACATAAAATAAATTAGGAATAAGAAAGTATATAATCATTTTGGATTTATATCTGTTGTTTTCAGAACACATTCCAGAAGAATGTAAAGAGGTCTTCAATAAATTCTACTCCCATGTTTTATCTACTGCAGCTTTCATGCACTGGGATGAAAGTAAGTTAATCCGAATAGAAAAAGCTTTACTGAAATGTGAATTAAATTGTATTAAGCTTCGTGTGACACATTTTATGTTTATGATATGATGGTGATTTGTATATTAGATTTAAACTGAAATTGTAATTGCAAGAATTACTTCCTATATTCTTAGTAAAAAAAACTAGAAACTGAGGTGCTTTAATGACCCGTATGTCATCTCATGACAGATTCCTCTAATTAATGTATACACAGTTTTCCTATGCATGTTTTGCCAATATTATTTGCACTGATGAAATAGAAATCTTGCATGTGTGTTTGCGTGTTGCAGTGATGTGTGCTTCACTGGGTTTGGGACTAACAGACAAGTGCTTACCCATAGCCAACCTGAAGAGGTCCACTACAACAACTGCTACTATAGACCTTATGCTCTGCCACTTTGCTCCTCTCTTCTCTGTGCTCCAGCTGCTTCAAACCCCAGACCCTGGCTCAGGTACTCATCTCTACTCTGCTCCTATTCTCTCTAATGGATAGCCCCTGTTTTATTTAGACCTCAAGAGAACAACAAATGTATAATGCATTTCCTGCACGTTGCAATATGGTTATGCTCTTATATTACAGACAGTATTATTTTGCTGTTTTTTCCTTCTTTTTTCCAGGCAGTTTGTGTAAAAATTGGTAAAAAATCTAAGTAAAAAAGTATTTCACAAGAAAAGATAACAAATTCAGTCATCTTGTTGAATCTTTTTGTTACAATGTATCATGTTTATTTTTCTCTTGTGAGAAGGAGCCAGAAGCCTTAGTTGGTACCACTTTGGGTTGCTATGCAGGACCATAGCCACTATCCAATCTTCTATGTTGTGGGTTATGAGTAAGGCATACCAATTTCTGGCCTCATGGTCTCTTGCTAAGTTCTTGCTGGTTACACAAGGAGACCTAAAGGTATGGATGACTTTTTTTATATTGGTAACATTTTTATATTGGTTATATTTTATGATTTTTTTAATATTATATTTTGTAACAATAAATGAAAATTATGCATTTTGATTTTGCTTATCTACATTTGAAGGTTCTCAGGGGAACGGCACAAAGTTTGGTACAGCAGCTAGAATCTGTGGGTAAAGGTGGAGGGCATCCTCTCATGCAGCTTGGACAGCAGCTGACATGGGCAGTCTTCCAATTACAAGTGAGATGATCTGTGTTCAGCAATTGTAGTTTTGGTTGATAATATACTGCCCATAACCTAGAAATCTTCAAAGAACTTGTAGTGCCATAAGAACATTACCCTCACAATTATACCAGCACCAACAGGCTAAGCTGTCGACACAAGACAGGCTTGGTTAATGGATTCATGCTGTTTGTGTGAAATTCTGAAAATGTTGTCTTCATATCATAGCATAAATCAAGATTTACAGTGGGGAAAAAGTATTTAGTCAGTCACCAATTGTGCAAGTTCTCCCACTTACAAAGATGAGAGGCCTGTAATTGACATCATAGGTAGACCTCAACTATGACAGACAAAATGAAAAAAAAAATTCAGAAAATCACATTGTCTGATTTTTAAAGAATTTATTTGCAAATAATGGTGGAAAACAAACAAGACCTACAAACAAGCAAGATTTCTGCCTGTAACAGACCTGTAACAACTTCTTTAAGACGCTCCTCTGTCTTCCACATTACCTGTATTAATGGCACCTGTTTGAACTTGTTATCAGTATAAAAGACACCTGCCCACAACCTCACAGTCACACTCCAAACTCCACTATGGTGAAGACCAAGGAGCTGTCAAAGGACACCAGAAACAAAATTACCTGCACCAGGCTGGGAAGACTGAATCTGCAATAGCCAAGCAGCTTGGTGTGAAGAAACCAACTGTGGCAGCAATAATTAGAAAATGGAAGACCTACAAGACCACTGATAATCTCCCTCGATCAGGGGTTCCATGCAAGATCTCAGTCCGTGGAGTCAAAATGATCACAAGAACGGTGAGCAAAAATCCTAGAACCACACGGGGGGACCTAGTGAATGACCTGCAGAAAGC
>JAOXYF010000010.1:12205215-12215438 GCA_028565775.1 Sternarchorhynchus goeldii
TGTTATTGACCAAATACTTATTTTCCACCATTATTTGCAAATAAATTATTTAAAAATCAGACAATGTGATTTTCTGAATTTTTTTTTCTCATTTTGTCTGTCATAGTTGAGGTCTATCTATGATGTCACTTACAGGCCTCTCTCAGATTTTTAAGTGGGAGAACTTGCACAATTGGTAACTGACTAAATACTTTTTTTCCCCCACTGTATGTTCTCCCAATTTTTACCTTTCCAAATGCAGTGAGCATTATATCCAGTGAGCTATATCCAGTGCAGCTTCAAATTCCTGTTCTTGTCTGAAAGGAATGTAACCCAATGTGGTCTTCTGCTGCTGTAGCCCATCCCCCTTAATGGTTAATGTGTTGTATATTCTTAGATACTTTTCTTTATGTAAAGATGGATTATTGTAGTTATTGTAAACTTAGCCAATTTGAACAAATCTAGTCAGTCTCCTCTGATATTGTCTTCAAACTCTAGAGATGGTTGGGCTCAAAAAATTCTAGATCTGCAGTTTTTGAAATGCTCGTAACAGCACCAACAACTAAACATGGTCAAAGTCATTCATATTACATTTTCACTATTCTAATGTTTGATTTGAACATTACCTGAAACTTGTATGAATGAGCAGATGTATTGGTGTTCCTAATAAAATTACTGTTGAGCATGTTTTTGGTAGAGTGCCTTAACCAAGTTCTAGGAAGCATAGCAATCATAGGACATAAAAAACATTAATCAGGAAGCACACAATTACCAAAATTAGACATAAATATCATACATGTAGACATTATAACAAACCTTAAAACAAGTCTTTAACAATTGTAAAGAAATGGAAGCTTCATCATACCAACCAGACTCTGCCATCCCACACAACTTACCATCAGAGCAAGAAGGGGGCTTGTAAGGGAAGCCACAGAGAGGCCAGTGACTTCGAATTAGTTAAAGGGTAAGACTAGAGTAATGGTACACCAGTCAATGATATTAAGAGCTAATTACAAGTTATCACTGGCCAGTACTCTATAGAAAACATATCAGAAGACATCTGGAGTTAACCAGAAAGCATTGAATTGACCCAGCTAAATATAAAATAGGTTTTTGTATTCAGATGAAACAAAATGTGTATACCAAACACACCCCTTCTTGCTTCTTGCAATCCTGCAATCTGACCTGCTTCAGTCTGCTAAAAAAAACTAATCCTTGGAGGAAACTAATCCCTGGAGGATATTAAACACAATGCCAAAGCAGCATAGGAATGGTTGAACAAAAAAGTTGAATGTTTTACAATGGCAAAGTCAAAGTTCAGATATCAGTCCAATCGAGAATCTGTGGCATTTGTGGCTATCAGCCAGGAAAAATTGGTGAAAATCCCTTCCAAAACTTGTGCAGAGCTGGTTCAAATTGCAACATATTTAAAGCTGTTATAGCAGTAACACAGTTATAACTGTTATTATGTTATAGCAGGGGTTGAATACTTATGTAAGCATCTGCAATATCTTTTGACAAATAATGAATGTTGCCTGATTTCTTTAAGAACCTATTGATTTGCACTTCAAACTGGGTTTCTTTTGTAACTCAGAAGAATGATGTCATTGGGGGCTGAATACTTTTGTAAGGCACTGTTTGTGTATATAATATATATTTTTAATATCACAGGCCTTTTCTGACCTTGCTCTGAAGAACTTTTCAAAAGATCTCAAGAAAATGTCAGTAGAGATTTTTGAGCAAACAATGCCATCTGCAAAACACTGGAGAGTTAACTACAAAAGAGGTCAGTAGGCAGATTTCAATTTGAGAGTAACATATTTTAATTTTAATAGTTACATATGTATGCTTCTTAATGACTTGTTTTTCATAAGTACTTCCTTCATGTTTAATGATTTGCATTTTTAGAGTTGCCTAGCAGCCCAAGTGATTATGCAGCCTCTGCAGCTCAAAGTGTGATTGGCCAAGTGTTTGAAGGAGTGAGGCCTCTACCTGATGAGGATCGCACTCCAGCCTTGATGCAGGCTGTAACTGCTTTCATGGAGGCCTGGATGGAACACATCCTCAAACAAAAAATTCAGTTCAGGTTGGTGGACATGTTTTGTGCATGGTGATAGAAAGCTTTTTACTGTTTTCTGCTTTCTGTATTGACACTGTAGTCACTTAATGCCGGCCTTGGACTAATCTCACCAGTGATTAAGTAATGTGCATCAGTAAATTTACCCCAAAATGCGGGAATACCTTTAACATCAGCTTCTTATCCATGCCAGTATTCAGGGAGCTCTTCAGCTGAAGCAGGACTTTGACCTGATCCGTGACTTGATCCGTTTTGAGTACAGCCATACAGAGGAGCTGCCCCAAAGTCTCCTCTCTCTGTGTGTCTTTCACCAAGTGGACTGTGCTGTGGTGTGCCTGCTTCAGCAACCTGTGGCCAAACCATATATGCCCTTGCGAGGATGGCACCTCTTCAGGAACTGCTGTGAGATAGCTCAACAAAAGCTCAAATCCCAAATATATTATCTTACATTAGAATTGTTCTGTAGTGTTTTCTGGAATTTCCATAAACAAAATACATGACTATGTGTGTTACATTTACAACTTCGTGCTTATTGCAGTCTGTATGACAAACCACACCTCTACATAAATGCAATTGAAACATATTCAACACAGATGTTTCAAACTTGTAACCTCTGTTCTTTAAGGTCGAAACAGAGCTCAGGTGGTGGACCAGGCAGCTGGTAGCCTCAATGACTTGGAGACTATGGACATCCAAGCAGCATGCCACCATGCCCTGACCCAGATGGAAGGCTCTGTAACCCCAAAACTAGTTTCCACAGCTCCACCTGAGTCCTACCTGGCAGCGGACCAGCAGGAGTGGCTGGACTTGCGCCTCCACAATGGCTGTCGCTGGAAGATCCCTAGACTTCAGTGCTTCACTAAGTCTGAGCCCTGAAACAGCTACATGAGAACAGAGACTGTTGGAGTTTGGACAATAATGTAGAATTGTTGACTTCTCCAGAAATGTCCATTTCTACTGAAATTTAAATGCCTGTAAAATCATGTTTGAGAACACTGACTATTTTAGTATGACGCTCTCAAGTTATGTAATGTGCAGTGGAATGTAAAAATACATTTTCAGACCACTGAAAAATGACCAGAGTATTTGCATAACTTACAACTTCCAGCAGCCTCAGCTAGTTTCAGAACTGTCACCCACAGGTCTTTAAAATTATGTGGAATATTTTAGTTTTATTTTTAAATGTAAATATGTATTTAGTGCTGACCAAGTAGAGCATTATTAGAAATTACACAGTAAAAAGTTATATAATTTTATATAAAATATATAATATACAAGGGTGGCTGATAAAGACAGGATAAGTTATCATCTTGCTATCCAGGTAGCAATTGTATTTGCTCCTCATTTTGGAATTCTGTGGCCATAAGAAAACAGGTCATACGAAAACAACGAACTGGATAAGATGGGCTGAAACATGTCTGGCAAGTGTGTTTTCACGTATTACACAGTGAAATACCCCCTTAATTAGCTATCCATTTAGGCTAAAAAGTACATAGAGGTCAACATTTACTTTCCCGCTGTCTCCATCCAGTACTTTCTCAATCTTAAAATCAACGACTAAAACATTTTAGAAATTAATGAAAATAAGTGAGTAACAGCAATGAGTAACATCTTAAGTCACTGTTTATTGTTTTTGTGTGTTTGTTGTATCTTGTTTTTCTGTCTTTCGGTTAATTTAGCAGATATTCAGTGTTTTGGTTGCTGTTTTGTTTTTTAAATAAATACATTTATTGAATAAATCAGTAAATAAATATTTACTTCATTCACAAATGGAAAAACGACAGAACTCTCCAAATTGCCTTTATATCCTAATATAAAAAAATACTTTTTGGTCTTCGGGGAGAAAGATGCAGGTTTGTTAATAAGGATAGACACCAAGCAGTTTTAAATATGCACAACTGTGATTAAACATCTTTATTCATACTTGGCGTTAAACACAATTTAATTTATTTAACATATTACGCTTGGCATTTTAAGTATGTATTTTCCTAGTTTATTCTAGACAGCATGTGTTCAAATGTAAAATATTTATAATGCCAGCAGTGTTCAGAAGATGGCGACAAAATACTGCGGCATTTTATTTCTCCCCTGAAAAACATTGCACTGAGACTGCTAAGTTTTTATTTGGGGTTTGCATTTTGCAATGTGCTGTTTTATTTTAAATGATAAAGTGTTTGGTTGGAAACGTTTCAGTTTTATACTACATCTTTGCTTTTTGAGATCTGCACGGTTCTGATTTAGAGTGAGTGTAAAATTGTTCTGTTCTGGCCGGAAAAATTCTAACAAACTATCTAAGCTAGCTAACTTCCGATTCCGATATTTTAGGACGCTAAACATCAAGGTGGCGAAAGCTTAGAGCTATTTTGTTACTGGTAGAATGAAGTAAAAGGAAATGAATGTAAATGATTAGCTTACGTTAATACTGCTAAGCTAAAAATCAGGACTAAACCAAAGTAGCTACCATTACCATGCTGCTAATCTTAACATGTTTACCTAGCTAAGTTACATATTTTAAATGAAATATGTAGTCAGCTAGCTTGCTTATTGCTTCATGTTTTTGTCTGAATTTTTTGGAGAACTCTAACAATGTAGCTAGGTACGTACGCTAGCTACCTAAACGGTTTGAAAACAGTTAGCTAAACATTTATATTAACGTTTATGGTTAATTATGTTTATTATTAATATTGAATCAGTGGACAGAGATAAAGATAACGCAATATCCTTATAACAGAATCTACTCAGGTAATTAAAGTTGCTAGAATTTTTGCTGAGTGTGAGTGGCAAGTTTTATAGCTAGCTCACTAGCTAGATATTCATAGTAGAGGTAAGTTGCTTTCTACATAGCTAGCTGGTTAATTGCGGCCCTGTTCTTAAGTGAGCAGACGGTCTTAAGTCTGTGCTTTTAACTTGACCCTAATGCAGACTTGCACTACCTCACCCTTCAGAGTCTCCTCCTACACTCGGGCAATTAATTAATTTAAACTGAACATTAAGGCAGCACACTGTTTTTATGATTAAATTTTCTAATATCAGTCGCTCCCCAGAAGGGCTGTCGAAACACCTGGAAAATGTATGATAATGTCCGAATGACCAGGAGGGGTTCTCGGGAATTGTCAAGCTCTCCTCCCTGTACGCATGTTGTCTGAGTTATAGCCACTAAGCCCACCCTACAGTTTGGAGGTGTGTAATTTGAATACAGATTAGTTGGCCCCAGTGTTCCAGTGCTCTAGCATTACCATTACTAGGGACAGTAATTTGACTGATGAACACCCAGGTTATCACAAGGTCATCATCTTCACCAAGGCTAAAGCGGAAAGCATGCTGGCAAACCCTCTTTTGGAGCCACCAGCTAAGTCCTTCGATAGCATAATTAGTTCCTTTAATTAAGAGGCAAGCTAGCTGATTGAATAAATCCGCTCTTAATGAAGCATCTGATCACCCATTACCATACCATATGTAGCACACTCGCTAAACACTTTCTTCTCACTCAGCTTATTATTTCTGCTTATAAGAATTTAAAAAGTGGCCTTGTGCTTTAACAAGCACCTACTTCTTCACAAGAAGGCTGGTGTACATCCAAGGCTGCACATGTTTTTGAGGTGTGATGCAGAAAACATTGGTAAGATTCATTAGAGGTCAACTATATTTAGAATTAATGAGTGCAGTAAGAGTAAACAAATTTCACTTTGTAGTAAGATGTCACTTTCTCATCTTTCTCAGTGACTTGTGAAGTGTTGCATCATGTATATCTTTCTTAGTCATTTCTGATTTTCGTAATGTTCGACACACCTCTTGACTCAGGTGATCTTTTAATCCCCCTGGGCTATTAGGTGTGCTATGGAGCCTCTTGCACCCTTCCTTTTGATTATTTTGTCAGTGCTTTTTCAGTGCAGGTTAATGTAACTCATCATTTGTTTAACACACATAATATACTAATCTGTGCCCTGTATATTTCAACATTCCTTTGTTCTGTGTTTTCCATTTTATTTTGCGAGCATTACCTACAAAAGATCATTAAAATATTTAAACACTGGTAGTCTAGGCATCTAGAATGGCACTTTATCTTTTTGATATCCTTTATATCCTTCTTACTGAGAGATAACGGCTTGTTATCTACTCCAAAATCCACCCCACGTAATTAAACAGAAATGATCAACTGATAGAAATAGAAAAGTGGCCTCCTTGAGAACTGTGCCCTTCAGTGCCACTGAAGCGAGACATCCCCTCAGCACTGTGTGGCCAAGTGAGCAAAACCTACAAGCCTAAGTGACCTTTTTGCATCAAGTATATGATTACTGTTCAAAATTGATATGTTCACTTATCACATTGTCACTAGGTGCCATTTAGCTTCTAATTGAGTAGCATGTCAAAACTAATGATTTGTTCAGTGTTTGGCACAGATTGACATTCTGTCAAAAACTGCTCTTTGTTGTGTAATCATCATTGTAAGTACAATAGTGAGGTGATTGACCTTAAAATGAATTAATAGCACCGAAGTCATATTGTACAAACATGCAGACAGACTATTACGGTACAATAAGGCAAAAACAAATGTTACTTTTTGAGTAAACAAAATTTGAACAGACATTACTTTATGAATGATCAGTAATTCTGTGGTTATTTATCAGTGGGTTGTGCACTGAAACTTCTAAAATTATGAGAATGAGAACCAAGTGGCAGAGACCTGAAGATGGAAAGACCTTGCTTCATAAGAGCTAACTATACCCTTTGGTGTTCTCAGTAAAATGCACTTATGATTTATTTATCAGTCCTCTCATTGCATTGAAAATCTCATTTCAATCATAAATGGCAGAATATGATTTAAGAATGCATTCCTTAATGGGCTTGCAGTGGTCAAATTTAAGCTAACTCAATTAATCAGCAAAACACTCAATATCCCCTGTCTGAAACTCACTTAAGCAAACAAAGGTCTTTTAATATAAATTTTCCACAAGATTTCTTTATTGATTTGGTGCAAAATGATTTGTGTGATACATTCTCTGCAATCAATAAAAGCCCAGTCAATAGTATATATATAAAAATCATGACTCCATGGATGAGATGTCAGACAACTTTAGCTTAGCATTGACCTGGAGTGTATACTACATAAGAAAATATAGTCATAAAAATCCAGCTGGCACATAATTTCCTGAATGACCTGTTTGATGGGTCTGACCAATATGGTGCATTTATTGTTTAGCTAATGCAGACTTTTTATAACCATAATAGTCATTATTAAACTAAAGCTACACTGGGAAAATGCTGGCCAGTATTCTGAGGGTCATGGGCAAAATGACTTCTGACCAGATATTACCTTTTACTTCAAATCAGGGTTGTTCAACTTGGCTGACCACAGCTCTATAGGACTCTGCATTCTTTCTGCTTATACATACCTCAATTTATTATATTATTATCAAGACATGCATGACTCAAATCAGATGTATTGAATCAGGGAGAACAGTAAACTATATGGGTCATTCTGAACTGCTATTCTGTTTTTAATGCAAAGACTTGAGGGCAATAAAGACAATAAAGTGTGTTTGAGCACTAGAATGATCATATCCATCACATTACCCTTTTTGGTGAAGGTTCAGTTATATTTTAGAGAAGTAAATTTGTGAATTTGCCATTGTATCTCACTTCCTCCAACAAAAAAAATGCAGATTGACAAGTTATTATCAAGCCATAGCATGATAAAGCCTTGATAACAGAACCCACACATTGTATTTTGAACAACTTTAGAGATTACAGTCATTGTCCTTTTATGCATTTCTATAATTTATCATAGAGAGTTTAGCTAAATTGAATGTTGTGTGGTCAAATGCAAGTGTAAGTCTCTTCTGGGTTCACAGCTTGGCCACTAAGCCAGTTAAACTGTCCCTGCTAAGCTGGCTTTGCTATGGTGAAGTAATGTCAATGTGAGGAGGATGATAAATTGCATTTGTTTAAGCCATCATTACATTGTGCTTTTCTTTATGGAGGTCACTATTTAATAAGACTTGAAGTTGATTGAGGAATGGGTGCAACCCACCAGGCATCCCCACTGGTCAGCTGGGGTGACAGGCCATGACTGCAAACATGGAGATATTACAAAGCCAAGACTGCTCCAGGATGTTGTCGTAATCTCACACAATCTGGTGCCTGCTCTAGTGTGTAATATCCTGCTGAAAACTTTCGCTGAGGGAGGCCTCTGAAAGTGGTAGTGGGAAGTGGGGGTGGTGCTCAGGCACAGATCGGGGCCTAGTTGTTTTAAATTACAGCTGACCGGCACACTAAGCAAATAACCTTTTCACCCTAGCAGTTTATAAACTTATCAGAATTATTTGCACCTGGCTCAAATGTATGCGGCCAACCCTGCCTCCAGCTTAATTTAGGAGCATTCAAGCTGTTTCTTTTTCTCACGTATTAGATTTACATACTGCATGAACTAAATAATGTGAATTCAGTGGTTTAAGGAAGAACTGATAAATTCTGTGTTGGTGTAGCAAATAAATTTTTTTGTGAGCAACATTTTCACTGCATTTAAGTATAAGTACAGGGTATATGGGTTAAATAAATGTTCTGTGTATGAAACCATGTGTTAAATAATGCATACCTATGTCGTTTCTGTCGTATTATCACCAAACTAAAACTCATATTGTTATTCTAAACAATTATTCTATAACACCTAAATAGTACCAATAGTACTGACATGTTCTATAGGGAAAAAGGTTTTTTACATAATTGTCTTGTTCTATAGATCCTTGTATGTTTGCATGTCTACTATGTTTCTTCTTCTAACATGATATCAGTAAAAACCATGTGTAATGTAGCCATAAGAAAAAAATGTGGCACAGAATGCCAGTGAAACCTAACCCACTTCTTACCCCCTAGTGTAGAAAGGCAAACAGGAGCTAAGGGGTATCTCAGAACTAATAGAGGCATCTCCTCTTGAAACATCTGTCAGTGGCCTGTCACCTGCTCTTGATTCCATCACCATCTAAACAGTGCACCTCTGCTGAGGACATATTCTCCGCCTGAGTGGAAGGTGATGGAGATCTAACCAAGTCATCAACCTCCCTAGAATGATGTGACCTGCAAGATATCCTGTAGTACCTCCACAAAAGGGCCTAACATAATGGTCATCTGCCAGCTACAAAATAAACACAGAGATATCAAGCTATGTTAGGATAAAAATTGGTTTGGTTTTAGTGCAGGAATGTGATTTCCTTGAGCTGTCAGAAGAAATCAGTGTTAGTTCCCAATGACCAAACTGCCAGCACACTCTGTTTATGACTGGTTTTTGTGGAATACATTTATGTGAACTTATGTGACAAATAGGAGATGTCCACATTTAGAACCTAGTCCATGTTTGTTTAATTTGCTTGCATACTTTTTCTAATGTATATTAATTCTTTCCTTTACTTACATTAACTAAACGTCTTTGGGTAGTTGAAAAGCGCTATATAAATACAATGTATTATTAAGGTATCTAACTACTTCAGTTATTGAGCTGGATAACATTTTCACATGTCTTGTTTACAGTATAATTCCCTGTAAAAATGAAAAACAATAGCTAGTATCTAGAAATACAAATCCACATGAGCAAAGAAATAAAACATGGATTGTCCACATTCTACATTGTCCACAGTGTAACCAGAGGAAGCTGTATGACCACAGAATCTGGTGTAATAAATAGTTAGTATTTTAAATCATAATAGCTCAGTTACAGCTGTATGTTTCACATTTGCTAGTTTCACATTTATCACAGTGCCTTTATTGCCCTGGTGAGTGAGGTTATGTCAAACACAAGGCAGTGAAACTATGGCACTTCATTAAACTGCTCCCATAGCAGAGTGCTCAATCCCAATACACGAGAGACTGCACGATTTTATCAAAAGCCCTGGAAATTGAAGCCATCACTAAGGTGTCTTGGAATTAAACCAGTTGAGCCAGCCAAAGATATAGACCTCCTACAACATAGATCTGCCCCCCCTTCTTTTTTGAGACATTATGCATTAAAGAAGAAGCATCCTATCTTGATAGATACTGTTCAGTTTAGAAAAATCTGTTCTGAGAAATGTCTAGACCAAAAACGATTAGAAGATGCTTCAGCGTAACAATGTGTGTTCCTGCCCCCACTTTGTTAAATGCGCTTAGGTTTCTAGGTAGCAGACTCAGATATATA
>JAOXYF010000010.1:12230193-12246324 GCA_028565775.1 Sternarchorhynchus goeldii
ATATATTTTATATTTATCTCGTCATGGTGACCGGTGTCGGCCAGAAGAGGATGGGCTCCCCCCTCCCCCCGGGAGTCTTGGTTTCCCAAGGTTTCTTCCTTATGCTCTAAGGGAGTTTTTCCTTGCCACTGTCGTCCTTGGCTTGCTCACTGGGGGCTTGGACTTGGACACTTGAAAAGCTGATCTGTTGTAAAAGGTGCTATATAAATAAACTTGATTTGATTTGATTTGAATTAAATGTCTGTCTCTAGTTAGACTATCTGGCGGTCGGGCTGACCCCAGACTGTCCTTCGGCCTTAAGCATATCCACAACCCCCTTCCTATCTGATGGTTGGACTGACCCAGATCAGGACATCATCTGAACACCTTGTTAGTGGAGGCCACTTCTTGCAGTTTCTCACTGCATCTTTAAGACCAATCATCTAGTTGTTGATTCTACCTTAGACCAATCATTTTACCCCACACTATCACTTTCTTCTTCCACATAATCTTTCTTCTATTTTAACTTCTATATTGTTAATAAACTTTAGAATATCTTCTTGACACCTGTGTGCTGTGAATTTGTCCTCTGAGATCTCGTAACGAGGCATACTGAGGGCTGAACTAATCTCTGGTCGAACCCTGAAGGTACTCTGTGTCAGTTGGACTGAAAAGAGGCAAAACCCTAACAACAATCAATCCTCCACCTCCATCTCCAATTCTGATGGGTCCTCTGCAGCGCTATGGGGCTCCACTATGGTGCTCTCCTCCGAGCACTCAGACTCCTTCAGAGTCAGTGTAACCACAGGGGGTTCCATATCTGTCCCCTCTGACTCTGAAGGAGGCAATGGGGAAGCACTCTAGTACTGAGCCAGAGTGGTGAATGATCATATGCATATGACAAACAAACAATTAACTAGCATGTGATCAGCGAGCATGTGATCAATGAGCATGTGATCTGCATGCTTCTTGTGCGCGCAGGTTTGCTTGCTGAAAGCAGTATTCAAACCCCGAGGCTATAGCGGATGCTGAGATAGGCATCGTGTTGGGTTGTTGTTTCTGTGATGTGAGGTTATGATTAATGATTCTAACGAGACATTTACATTTACATGTATGGCATTTGTCAGACACTATTATCCAGAGCAACATACCTTGAGTGCTTTGTTGTTGACTCACAGAATGCATCCTAGCCAGTAAGTAGGTTAAAGTTCAGTAGACATTTGAACTACATCACTGCTATAATACACTACAAGAATCGTGTTGGTTCTTGTATGAGTTCTATTAAACAATGATAAATATAGTAACAAATAGGTACTAGAATTTAAGTTATTCAGCATTGGTAAGAGCAATGAAAATGCAGCATCAATGGTCATTGAGATATTCTACAAATAGATGAGTCTTTAGTCTGCGTTTGAAGATTGCAAGGGATTCTGCAGTCTGGACAGTCAGTGGAAGTACATTCCACCATCTTGGAGCCAGGTCAGAAAAAAGTCTGGAAGATTGTCTGCCATTGGGCCTGAAGCATAGTGTTTCGAGCTGAGCTGTAGTTGATGTTCGAAGTACTTGAGGTACGGATTGGGCCTTGACCATTCTCATTAAGTAGGAGAGAGCTGGTTTTAAATTTGATGCAGGAAGCCAGTAAAGGGAACACAGCAATGGGGTGACGTGTGAACTTTGGAAGGTTGCAGACTAGTCGTGCTGCTGCGTCATCAGTTGTAATGGTCTGATGGCCCGTAGAGGAAGACCAGCAAGGAAGGAGTTGCAGTAGTCGAGTTTAGAGATGGCAAGAGACACAAGCACCTGCGGGGTGTCCTGTGAAAGGAAAGGCCGAATCTTTGAGGACAGGTAAACCAGACAGACACATACAAGCCTGAGGGGAGGACTCCAGGGGCCTGCAGTGACATTTATTTGTTTGCTTGTTAGCTTTTATTTATTGTTTGTTTCTTGATAATGTATTTATTTGTTTGTTTTTTGAGTCCAATGCCACAATTTATAATATTGTTCAGATTTTACCAGTGATTTTAAAGTTCATTTTCAAATCTTGTATGTTTATACAGAATTAATTATGTGTTGAAATGTTTGTGAAAAGAATATTGCTTGAGAGAAGTTAATTTCTCATCACTGCAGTGTACAAACAAATTGTTATTGTCATGATACATCCAAAAAAAAGATAGGCAGGAATTCCGAGTACTGAAAATCAGGCGAAGTTTCTTTTACTGACACTGTCAGTAACTGTCTACCAAGATTCTAAGACCACACAGACCAATCCAAGTGTTGCCTGAATCTGCTACAAGAAAACATAAGACTTAGTACTATACAAATGGATATTGAAATGAGTATCACTGCGTTCATCCAGACCAATATTAATACCAAGCTAATATTAAAAGACAAAAGCCCAGTTGAAGAAACTTGCCCAGGATAGTATATATCAAGAAGATGCACTGACCCACAGCTCTTCTGCATAAGCTTAAATGCTCTCAGTGAAATCATTACTAAGATGGGGAACTGCCATTGGTCACCTTGTGTACATGACATCAAGCTGTATGCCTAGATAGATAGGGCTCACTGATCCACTTAACCACTTAGTCCTTACAAGACCTAGAAATTCTGACCATATAAATCCTTTCATACTGGTACAATTACAGCCAAGGGAAGAGGCTGTAACCCTTTTCATATGAAGCCCCTCAGTTATGGAATAAACTTCCAGCTCTAATTTTAGACTCACACACGTCCCAATTTTGAAATACAGATTACTCTTCCTGTGTACTCTTCCTGTGTATGAAATGCACATTCTGGTCTTCCCAAACAGAGTTTTCTGTTAATCTGAGGTGCATCACAAGTTTGTGATGATGATATGGGTGGAATACAATGTCTTGGAGCTCTCAGGACTATGGTTGCCTCCTGCCCCTACCTTTTAGGTATGGTTCTACAGATAAACCTGCTGGAGCTGTATGCTGATTACTGACATGTGTCTATTGTTTATGGACTGTTCATTTGTTGTTCAACTTTACAGATCTAGCTGCATCTTTCTGTTTTATCTGCAAGTTACTGCAGAAGTGATACCAGCACTGGATTAGACTTACTTGTCAGAGTTCTCAGGGAGTTCCTAGGTGTGTCCTCCTTGCTAAGTTGGTTCAGTGCCTCTGAGCCATGTGCCATTGAAAGACATCAACAAACTTTTATGAAGTGCTGGTATCTCACATAAAGGACTTGTATTTGTCCTTACCCTCTCTTTTCTCCCTTTTTAGTAATTAGGTATAGCTATTTTAAATTTCTTCGGTTAAATTCTCTTACTGAATGGTCTTTTTGCATGTTTGCACATTATGTGGTGTGATTTTAGTTTGTAGTATACTTTTCATATTGTATAATGTTTAATAATAAGATAATTATATATACTTATCTTATTAAAAATATTATTTTTTAATAAGATAATTTTTCCCTCTTAACCAGACTTCCACGTTGTAACAAATGTTGCAGCACCATACTGAATTTAGGACCACAATATCAACATTCATGCCAAGCTATGTAGTGTTTTTTACTGCTCACTCTGAAAGGTCTAGGCATTGCCTTTCAGGGAACCAGCACTGGTTTCCTGAAGACTGATGCTTGAAGTCATGATATATCAATTACTTCCATATAATAGGTTTTAAATATCTTTAACTGACAAGAAGTGATGTTCTTACTTCTTTATTATTAATATTTCTATTTTATCTTTATCTTGTATTTTTCCATTTTGTTTATGCAGTCAGTGTAAAACATTGTTTTCTTGTTTACTGTTTTTATCATTCCCCATTAGGTCCTCAAGTAAGCTTGACATGCAGTTATCTCCAAAAATACAATTTTCCACAATATCATGACTTTTAGTTATAAGGCGGTCATTTATAAACCAAGGATCATGTGTTTGGTTTATTGTGTGTGCATTGTCTGGATCTGAGGGAAAGAAGAAAACTGCACATATTGTTTATATACGCTTTCACTCATCTTAGTGGATGGATTTGTCTGAGCGAGTAGTTACATTGTACATTCTGCATATCACAGCAGCCAGTTTCCTCACTGGCTTCTGTTCTGCTGCTACTGGCCTCTGGTGTTATGATCTTATTTTCAGGTTTGATATTTTTTCTGCTATGTCCTCCTCTAATCATTCTTATAAAATAAGCCATTCTTGATTAGCCAAATCCTTCAATGTCTTTTTTGGGTCAGAATGAAATATAAGTATATGTAATAGAGTAGCTTTTGCTCTAAGTCATACAATTTGGTTAGTTCTGTATTTTTCTGTGAAAACATTAGTTTAGCTACCTAACATAAATACCAGCTGACCAGGTAACAAAATAGCATGTATGCTGCATTAATATGGAGTTCCTCCCCTTAATCCATCCCCTTCAGCTTACACTCTTCTGGAATGTCTGCCCACAGAACATCTGTGATGTTAGGCACTAACATTGGAAGAACATCTGTGATGTTAGGCACTAAGGTTGGAAGAACATTTGTGATGTTAGGCACTAACGTTGGAAGAACATCAGACTTGTAATCGATGTTCCAGTTCATCTCAAGGGTGTGCAGCCTAAATGTGTCAAACACCAAATTTGGCTTTGTGTACATAGTCATGGTGGAATAGGAAAGGGCCTTCTTCAAACTGTTACAACATAGTTGAAATCATAATGGTCTAAAATGTCTTTGTATGCAGCTGCATTATCATAATGTTTTACACTAACATACACTATGCATTCCAATGAATAACATTTTCCTGGCATCCACCAAACCCAAATTTTCCCATCAGACTGCTAGATAGTGAAGTGTGACTCATCACTCCAAATATTTCCAATATTCTTGAATCCAGTGATGGTGTGTTTTACACTATAGTTTCTCAAACCAACCCTTGGAGCCCAACTGACAGTGAAACAATTTGTTTCTATTAAAGTTACCAACAGAGTAGAAATGTGGAACCATTTAGTGGCCTGAAGGATTGGGTTGAGAAACACTGATTTTCACCACTTTAGCTGAAGCTTAGCCTTGCACGTAATGATCTTAGGCTTGTATGTTGCTGCTTGGCCATAGAAATCCATTTGCAAACTCCTTATGCAGTGTTCTTGTTCTGAGGTTGCAGTTTGGAACTGTGTAAAAAGTGAAACAACAGGAGGATAAGTAATCTTTACATACTGTTTGCTTCAGCACTCAATAACACTGCTCTATGAATTTGCATGACTTACCACTTTACCACAAACTGTTGTTGCTCCTAGTAGATGCTTCAATTTCACAACATCAGCATTTACAGTTTACTGGATCAGATCTAGCAAGGCAGAAATTCTACAGACTGACTTCTACAGACTATAAAAGTGGCATCCAGTGTGTGACTGGTGCAGAGAGTGAGTCAGATGCATGTGCACATTTGGAGTGTCTTTGTTCTCCATAATAAGGCAAACACAAAACACAGTGGCAAACTGGATAAAAAGTGGGGGAAAAAGCAAACGTACTTGAAGTACAACTCAACATGTAGCTGAGTGTTCAAAACTCAACAGCAGCTGAGTAACGGGGACAATGTGTAGCACTGGACAAGCGTTTATGTCCTGAAATTGACAGGAAACAAAGAGGCAAACAAGGGACAGGTGTAAGCAGACAATAATCAGGTGATTGGGAATAAGTGAGGTGTGTTTATGTGTGGCACTAGGCATGTCCCTCAAGCTGGTTGCCTGGCACACTATGACGGTGCAATGTTTAAAGTCATTGTGCTGTTTTTCCTTTTTGCTCTCTCTTCACACTATGGTAAGTAAAGAAATTTGAAAAAACATGTTGCCATACATATGATTATACTTTTGAATCACCTTCATCCTCTCTGTTAGTAAGCAACACTTGATTTTGTTTTATTTATGTAATGATAACAGATTTATGCTAGAATCACTCAAACAAATTTATTATTTAATTGGTTGAACCAGTGATTTAAGAGAATTTACATTCACCTATTTTGTAACCAGAATTTACTCTTTGGTATTAACAAAATGTATAAGTGCTGAAGCTCTGTTGTATACAGTTCAAGCTCTGTTGTATAAGAGGTAACAGTGGTGAGGAACACGCTCCCTAAAGAGCCAGAGGTGACTGGTGAGGAACACGCTCCCTAAGGAGCCGAGGTAACAGTGGTGAAGAACACGCTCCCTAAAGAGCCAGAGGTAACAGTGGTGAAGAACACGCTCCCTAAAGAGCCAGAGGTAACAGTGGTGAGGAACATGCTCCCTAAAGAGCCAGAGGTAACTGGTGAGGAACACGCTCCTTAAAGAGCCAGAGGTAACAGTGGTGAGGAACACGCTCCTTAAAGAGCCAGAGGTAACAGTGGTGAGGAACACGCTCCCTAAAGAGCCGAGGTAACAGTGGTGAGGAACACGCTCCCTAAAGAGCCAGAGGTAACAGTGGTGAGGAACACGCTCCCTAAAGAGCTGAGGTAACAGTGGTGAGGAACACGCTCCTAAAAGAGCCAGAGGTAACAGTGGTGAGGAACACGCTCCTTAAAGAGCCAGAGGTAACAGTGGTGAGGAACACGCTCGTTAAAGAGCCAGACGTAACAGTGGTGAGGAACACGCTTCCTAAAGAGCCGAGGTAACAGTGGTGAGGAACACGCTCCTTGTTCAAATTCAATTTGATGTACACACTAAACATGTTGCAATAGCATTTTACTTTTTACTCTGCTGTTCTCCCATGGCAATGTAAATGACAAAAATTGTCATTATTCTTATCTGATAAGGATGGACACGCATGACCACACTGCAAAATGACTTTATATACCATGACAAATTTGCCTAGAATTAATTTATGCCATTTAACATTTGGTATAATTGAATTTTGTGATGTTAATGCTGACAGTTGCTGTCCAGGGGAACATGTTCAGTTTTAGTGCCTGACAGTTCAACATTTACAATAATTTGGTAAACTTAAAAGTGTATGCTGAATCCAAAATGGCACAGATGTACAAGCTGAATTTCCAAAAATGAGGAATTTAAAATAAAATGAGTAAACCAAAGGTGACAGTATAAAGGAAAAACAAAAAAAGAACCCACCATCACACACCATTATGTAGTTAAGGGCCTGACCTGAAGTAAGTTTTCAATATATGCTTTCAGATTGAGGTTTGGTTTACTTAGATGCCAGTTACGTTCCAGTTTTTGGCAGTTTTTACATTGCTTAATTATTATGGAATCCAATTGCATTGCTTTATTTTATTCTGTTATGTTATTTTATTCTGTAATATAATGTTTATTTTCCCTTTTTAAAATTTTAAATAAAAGTTTTTGTTTTATTACAGGAATTTTCAAACAGGAAATATGGCTCTTTACTCACTTTTTGTTGTTTTGCTCTTTTGTTTATTTTGTATTAATTTTATAAAACCACTTTTCATTATGGTTTCCATGTAACAACCTACTCACCATTGCTGTCATTTTCTTTTTCTTGAGTCTAGCAGTATCTGCTGTGGACACATACTGGTTTAAAAAACCATGGAGGACTTCTAGTACTAGTCTGGGGGTATTTTGGGCTGAAGTTCACTTGCTTATGTATGGTCTTGTGCTTATGTATGTTTTTTGACAATGTCCACAGAAATAGAGTGTCATAACAATTTTTATTATTATTGCAGCTCTGTCCTATTGTCACAAGTGCATTGCAAAACAATCTTACTATTTCAGTAGACCTTTTTCCACTGATAAATCCTTTATTCCACTGATAAACCCTTTGATTTCATCTTTAAATCGCTCTTGCACAGAATGCCTATCTGGGGCATCTTGACATAAATATTGCTGAGCCATGTTTATAAGTTAAAATAACACAGAGAACTAAAAGTTTATCTGTTTATGGTGATGATTTAATTCTGTGGTCTGTGCTTTTACCCAGGAAAACAACATCTCTGATGTGACAGATCTGAAACAACATCTCCTCTGATGTGACACATCCAAACATAGAACATTCAAACTCTTAATGCAAGATTCTAAGGGGGTGAGTTAGGGTTATTCTAAGGGGGTGAGTTAGAGTTATTCTAAGGGGGTGAGTTAGGGTTATTCTAAGGGGGTGAGTTAGGGTTATTCTAAGGGGGTGAGTTAGGGTTATTCCGAGGCCCTGTGACTGAAAGGGGCCCTAAAACATTATTAGAACATTAGGTATTTTTTTTTATTGTGATCCAGGGTGATATTTTTTTTCATGGTGATTAAAATCTTTAATGGTACCCTTGCTCTAATGGAAGTGACATATTACAAACAACATTTATACTGATGGTAAGGTACCTCTGATACTTGCCTGAATTATTAGGGCAATTTCATTCTAGCTCAACAATGATTAGAAAGATTTTGTTAAAGAGGTCTTGATTTATGACAAGAGTGCAGCATTGGAGCTGTTACATTTAGTTACAGAAATTAACATATTTGAGTATTAAAAATATGCAAACACATCCATCTGTTTTTTCAGAATATGACCTTTAACATAAATTACTTGAATGTCCACATTTAGTTTAATAATCCTATTCCAGCTGCATTTTGCACTTCATGCAAATGATGAGAAGTTTGTGTTTGCCACACCTCACAGTGATAAGGCAGGGTTTTCTTGCTAGTGAAACCTTAACCCATTTTTTCACCTTTAATGTATCTCACTCCAATATCTTTTTGACTTAACAAAGCACACTAAAATAAAAAATACAAAATCTGAGTATTTACACATTATTGTCTTTGTGAATGTTGAGGATTATTTTCAAGTTAGAAACCTGCAGAGATCACTATCAAGATCAGTATTATTTGCTTTTTTTTTTAAATGCCTCTGTAGTGTAAAAACAAAATACGCTAATATTCTATATGTCTAAATAATCCATGGTATTTCATTAACCTATAATATTTTCAGCTAACATGTTCGAAGTTTAGCGACTGTATATTACATTCTATTTGAATTATGTTATGGCCAGCAGGCATTTAATACACAGATTAGAATATTGCTCATTGATCGCCTTTGATTCTTGTCACAAAACACCTGCTATATTCTTCCATACTTTCAGTGAGTTTTAATATCTCACTGATTGAGAAAACTGAATTCTGCAGCTGTCCATCAGCAGATAGCCACAATGGCTTGTCTCTATTATAGTTAATTGAGTTTGTCCCTCCGTGTCATCGAATGGACTTTGTTATCTGTGCCAACAGGGATCTGAGAGTAGGCTACCTCTGTTGCCGTCCCTCTGCGTTAATCTGAAATGTCAGTCTCACTTGTAAGGCTACAGCATGCACCAACATTACAGTTTCAAATGTTCTAGATCCATTTAATATTCCTGATAAATATATCGTTTTATGTAATTTTTCAATATATTCTGTTAGTGCTGTGTGAAGAAAATATTCTTATTTGTATATGCTTGGTTATGCTTTCTGTTTTCAGATTTATGGTCCTATAAGTAACTGTGGATATGCATGTGATTTGGTTCATTACTGGTTCCCAGGAGTGAGTGTGTGGAGCTTCTTCTTACTCAAAAGATCTAACTCTTCTCCACAGCCCTTCAACATTAGTGCCCATGATTTGCATGCATTGTTTGTCTTTGCTAATTGCACCATGCTCTTTCAACAAGATTTGCAACATCAGAACAAGGCTGTTCATCTAATTAAGGTGCTAATTGAATTAAATGGCTCTGGTAATGAGCAGATGATCAGCATAAAAAGCAAAGAATCCGAACAGGCTAATTAACAAAAGAACCTCGCTTAATTATAACACTTAAAATACATGCAGCTCTGCCCTCCCATATTGTTAATTGCAGCAGGGGAAAATTTATGATAATTGGTCTAATAATAATTGTTTAAGGGGTCATATCCAAGCCTCCAGGCATAATTACGAAATATAACAGGCAATCATAAGCTGGTATGAATACATCTAACAAAAAAAAATTGGTAGCTCTATTTTAGTCTATGATTATGAAAAGATGCTACTCATTATTTTCATTTAACATGTTCCATTAGTTATTTTATAAAGTTCATGTTATTTTTGCCTTTTTGCATGCTGCTTTGATATTGTATAAGGTATATGCTATCAATAATGGTGTCTATGCACAGTCCATGGGCCTAATAAGAACAGATACTTTTCGTTATCATCCGTAACTCTCCCATCCCAGACTGGATATTATTGCCCAAACCCTTGGTGCTGTAATGACCCATTGTATTTTCAAGCCACAGTATAAAAATTTCTAATGTTCACAAAATACAGAACCATGCCTCATTTACAAATGTAATTTAGATTTAGAGCAGTCTTCCAATCTACCTCTCATTTGGGCTTCGACTACTGTCTCTCCCTTTCTCTCTCTCTCCATCTATCCATCTATCCCAGTCACTCTCTGCCTCTCTCTCTCTCACTCTCTACCCTTCCTTGGCTGATGGAGTGATTAGAGGTTATGAGAGTTGTTGAAGATTAGTCAAGCAGAGAGAGTGTAAATTGGCAAGGATGTTTTATCAGTGCATGTCACAATATATGAAAGCAGATGTGTGTGCTTGGAGCTGCTCTCCCACATTATGCTCACAGAATAATTGAGATCTTTTTTATTCCCACAGATTACTGCTTTCACTGATCCTGCTGTCACATCAAAGTGAGCACTTCATTCACCTTGTATGCACGCCAGATCTATTTTGCTTTCATAATGGGCTGATATTACTGCTGCACAAAGAGGATGAAGACATCAGTGTGATAGATAGGCAAAAGATTAAATGGGATCTTTATGACTTCTTTGATCATCAGTTTTGACTGCAAGATAAGATGAGCCAAGTTGGGTGCTGATTTGTTCTTTATTGGACGCAAACATTAGCCAGGGGTACCCAAGCTTGGGTGATGCTTCTCATTTAAGGTGGAACCAGGCAGGCAGTCAGTGCCCACATATTACTTTTGTGATAGAAAAACACAAGTTTGTACAACAGGAGCATATCTTATAGTTTGTATGCAACTTTTTTTTGTCTCCACAAAGTTCAGAATACATGCAGAAATATGTCCCATATAGTTATGACATAATGGAAAAGAAAATTTCAATAAATTTAGACTATTTCCTCATTAATTTATTTGTATATTACTTAAACTTTTGTTATTTAATAATTTTCAACAATTTATTACCTTTTCAACAGCTAAATGCAAATTTTGATTTATTTGATTTGCAATTAGCCAAAATAAGATCTAATGTTGACAGAAAATAAGAGGGCTTTGAGACCCGCGTATGTAGAAACATATTCAGCCAGATACCTATCCACCCACAACCCCAGCCACACATTCTCTTAAATCTACTGCCTCTTTAAAATTCCACCTTAAAATGAACAGATTAAATGAGATTTTTTTCTGCTATACAGATTAAGGCTTGGGCACTCAGCACTGACAGATACTAATGTCTAAATCAGCGTCCCAGACCAAACTGGGCCGTTGCTCTTGTTCGCCGTCGAAATGTCACCTGTTCCCATCCACCGATTTGCATAATGCAAAGTTTCTCACTCGTAAAATACAGATTAAGAGGGGAGATGGGGAGCCATTCGTAAAGCAGAGATTCATTTCAGAGCCCTGGCCCCCAGTGATTAACTCACTAACCACCATGGCCACTGAAATGTTAATGCTACAGTATTAATTACATGCCTACAAACCAGTCAGCCACACGATAATGACCTCTGCTTGCTGGAGTGCATGAGTGCATGTGTCATAATCACAGTGTGAAATAGTGCAGTACATGTGAGTCCTACCTGCTTTGAATTGTGTTGGCTTTTACAAAAGGAAGGTCCCATAGAAGGTGAAATTTATTTTTTTAGGAGCCTTTCTGTACAAATGTGCAGGAGGCAGACAAAGCAAAAACAATGTACACCACCAAAGAAAACTTTTTACATGCATGGTTATTTCTACCTCTGGTAAGGTTCCTTGGTCCTACAAAAATATCTGAATAAAATATCTTGGATTCATCTTAACATTATATCTGAGATTTAGGTTTTAGTTTCACTTGTGCTATGAGTCTGCATCCCCCAACATTTTTTGTGACATATGTGATTGTGGGAGCTGTGCATGGGCCTATGCAAGGGTGTTCAAATGCTTTTGATCAGTAATTTTAAAAATTGTGGTGTATGACCTCATAGTATTGTATGGTAAAGATTCACTATACATGGAAAGATTATGAAAAAGGACCATGAGTTGAAATTTAGAAATTGATCAGTTAGCCCATGATGAAGTAGAATCTTTCAACTATAGTGCTTTTGGATTACATCCCAAGATTTTTTGCAGCAGTAGATAAAAAAATCAGATTTATCATCTCTCTGTTTCATTCAGAACTCAGAGAAATTATCCTGTCAAATCTAATCGTGATTTGAACCTCTGAGGTACTTATGAAGCGTCATCCCAAAAGTGCCATATTGGGACCTAACTTGTCTTCTTGACAGCCTAACAATGGTCTCATTCAGGACTCCCATGGTAGGCTCCTCTACTTACTAAATACACAAAAAAAGGTGCAAGAGGACTGATGAGGAATGGAGCATGATAGTGCCCATTACCAATCTTCCTCCTTGTGACTGAAATGTGGTAGTGGTGCGCAGCTAAACGTGACTAACTCCAAGTGCTAAGTGACACCTGACCGCAGACTTCTGAAAGGGGAGCCTTATTAAGGCACAGGGACACCTTCCATTCCTGGTACTGCATGCAAGGATTGCTGCTGCTGCTGCGATAACGCTTGGTGACTGATAAAGTCGAGCAGTAATGGCTTTTTACTAATGAGAAAAGTGTCGCTGATTATGACGAATAGCCTTGGACCAACAGGCTAAGCTGCTACACAGGCCTCCAATTGTTAGCCAGGCGGGGCTTTGCATTTCATTACAGCTTCACTGATGTACAGCCCTTGCCTGCATTATGCTGTGTTCCCTAACAGCTTCTCCACTTTTTATTTAATCCTCAAAATGCATATAAGTGTAAAGCTTATTAGGATTAATCCATTGGTCTAATGCACTAATTGGTGGAGAAAGCATTATTTTATAATGACCCATCAGCACTCATGCTCTGCTACCACAATAATAATAATGAGATAGATAGATAGATAGATAGATAGATAGATAGATAGATAGATAGATAGATAGATAGATAGATAGATACTTTATTGATCCCAGAGGGAAAGTAAAGGACAGAGTTTCAGAAATTCAAGAATATGATCCCTTTTGAGTATAAATTGATAACCATAAATACTTGTAAGATCAACAACCAAAATATATTACAATTTAGGGCTCAAAATCGCACACTCCGAAAATAAAATGTTAGGTGTTTTTAATTAATATATTTCTTATTAAAATATTGAAGATACAAACATGTATAAGTCTTATTCCTCTAAGTCTTGTTCAGACCTAGATAGTAATCTTATTTAGATTACTAAAGTGTGTTTGTGCACCACACATCACCATGTAGATGTACTGTAATAAACCCTCTTGTAGGGATGACATTTTGTAAGTCTGTCTATGTAGACCAGGATGTCATACAGCTGGTGATTTTGTTATGCAAGTGTTGTGGCTTGCTGTGTCTTCTGACTGGGAGATTTATTTCAACAGATTGAAGTTCCTTTGTTGAGGAGCTCCTCAAACCCCAGGGTTAAATAAATGCTCAGTTTAGGGCTATGCTTCTGTTGAGACAGATCACTCTTGGCGGTTAACCAACGCATACATTACAGCTGCATTAGGAGTATGTGCCTGTCAATGCCATTACAGACTGGTGCTTTGGGGAGTATGTGTGTGGTGAGGGTCACAGGAGAGGGCAAAGCTCATAAATGTCTCTGAAAGAAAGCAAATAATGGGATCCCTGATGTGGAACGGCCATTGAAAAGCTTACTTATGTAAATAAGGCTGAGATGTTGAAATCCATTATCTAACTCATTTGCATAAACAGTTTCAAATAGTATGTGTGGGACAGTGTTATACGAATGACATCCCACCCCAACACCCCCCCCCCCTTTACTTACAGTATACTCAGGGATACAAAGAAATATGGGCATGCGCAGACACATGTGCACACTAGACACTGTATAAAGTCAATGCATTCAATCTCTCACTACATATGCGATCCTGCACATACATCCATAGCTGATATCATAACATCATTTTTTATTCTCTTCCATAGGTTGCTCAAGGATTTGACTATTCCTCTTCTTACTTCCCTATCACCCCCAACAGAAGCAACACAATATTAGCCAATCATCATTGATAGATGAAGCATGGAAATTAGTGCCAGAGTTAAAGTGATAACTGCAACTGCACACTAACATCCCATTATGGCAGACTTAATTGATGAGCTCATTAGGATCATTATTAGAGAAATTGATTTCAAATAGGCACTTAAATCCAGCCTGTTAAAAAGGTGGAGGAGAAACCTTCCACAGTGCCCAAAGTAGCTAAAATACATAATGGAGCAAGTAATTTAATAGGCTTTCTTTAATTAATTATTTGAGATTGTAGAGTATGGTCATAAAATAAGTTGCCACATATGTAGTTTATGCACCAAATCAACCCTCTAACAGCTTAGTCACATTAATGACTGCTCATTGTGCCTCCCCACCCCCACCCCCATATCCCCATCATTAATTAATTAACCCTAATCTTAAAATTCAATTACTCATGTGAAATGGTTCATCAAGAGATATACAAAGTATTCTTTAATTTCAGCTACAAAATTACCATTTCTTTTTGTTGTCTTCTTGTTCATTTTCAAATGTTCCTAAGTCAAAAAATAAAACTCTACAATTTTTAAATATACCAACATGCATTCTTTTGGAGTTTGTGTTTTCATCTGTTATGTCCTCTGTCTCTGAAATCCAGTTCTGTACAGTTTCCAGTTTCCAATATACTTTTAGTTTTAGTTTGAGTTAAAACTAAACTCTGCTATTAAAGCAATAATTGTAATAATTAATAATTGTAGCTATTAGTTTTCCTTTTATGTTGTCTTTGGATTTTGAATTTGTTTTCCAAAAACATATTAACACACAGATCACTGTTAAATATTAGTTGCAAATATCACAGTGAATACTATGATACTCTTAAGATGATCTTACCACTGCAGTGCTTTTTGGGAAATAGGGCCCTAATTGCTTTCAAGGTTTGATGTAACCAAAACAGCAATTTTCTGAACTCCTTGTTTACTTTTTCCTTACACACATACAAACCACTACAGGGTGAGGGTTATTTCACTAATGACTACAATTTACTTGTGAACTAAAAAGGACACAAGTTACTTCTGGAGGTTTAGCGTTTTTCAGTTCTGGCCTAGTTAAAGTTTTGTTTCCCATCATTTGAGTCATTTATAACACAAACTCTGCAATAGCTTTGGTACTGAGAAACATCTTCAGCACTGAGTTTAAACACAGTTTATCAGGCCTTTAAGAGCCTAAATACGGTTTTCAAAAATGTGAAATTTGAAGTGCAGTCATGAGTGTCTTTTAGATGAAGAATAAAACATATACATCACAAATATTGCTTTATTTCACATTTAATTTTTCTTATTTATTTGTATTTCTGCAAATCCTTTCTCTTGGCTATACATTACTATAATTCAGAATATGTTTTGTGTAATTTTGAAGAACTGACTTTTTGGATTTTGAAGGCTTCAAACATTAACCTTTTTAGAATATTTTGTGTAAAATTTTTTGAAAGCTATGGACTGAAAGAGAGGAAACTAATTACTAAAAGTTAAGTTACAATTTTGATGGTGATTTTGAAGGTGGTTTTTTCTTCTTGCCAGTGTTTTTCCCTTGTGTGTAAATAAATTAAATAAGAAATTTAAATATTACAGTGATCTTAAAATAGTGAATATGACTAAATACCAGTCTAAATATCAAAAATGCTTAGATAAGTACAGAAGTACAGAAATCTACTACTGTGGCTGAAGAGAGGTTTTAACTAAATAGTCTAAACAACACAAATATTTTACTAGCACATTTGTGGTCAAGTTGCTGATATGCTATTTTAATAGCTGTTTACATATTAATAGCAAGTACAGGTTTATAAAGTTTAGAGTTATGGTTATAAAGTTCTAGTTATATATATATATATATATATATATATACACACACACTGGAGATTGATATTAAACAACAATGTATGAACAGCAATGACTGTAGCACAAAGAAAGATTACAACTAAATTTTCTGAAGGTTACAACAGTCAGTAATCAGTAGGA
>JAOXYF010000010.1:12320488-12337589 GCA_028565775.1 Sternarchorhynchus goeldii
AAATAGAGAACATTAGACTAAACATAAAACCTTTAATAGCTAATCCCACTGGTCTGTCATCTGGTATGGCTGATATTAAACAAAATGTTTAGATGAAACACTTGAAGCTTTCCATCTGCTCCCACAATCAGAGTTTGAAAAAAAAAAATTAATAACTGAATTGCACAACTTGTACATTAGACTCAATTCCCTCAAGGAGGTATTACTAGCTGAACCTCTTCTGTTGATTGTTAACTCATCCATTACCATATTAAACCTATAATTAAGAAACCAAATCTTGATCCATATATATTATCTAGTTACAAACCTCTCAAACCTATCATTTTTATCTAAGATCATAGAAAAAGCCGTGGCCCAACAATTACGTGTATATTTGCATAAGAATCACATATTTGAAAAGTTCCAATCTGGATTTAGGCCCCACCACAGCACTGAAACAGCACTAGTTAAAGTAACTAATGATCTCCTTCTGGTTTCAGATCTAGATTATGTATCTCTGCTAGTGCTTCTTGACCTCAGTGCAGCTTTTGACACAACAGACCACAATATTCTGCTAGAAAGACTAGAAAATATGATTGGAATCTCAGGAACAGCCCTATCTTGGTGTAAGTCTTACCTAAATGAACGATATCAGTTTGTAGAGCTAAACAATGTTTCCTCCAAACACACAAAAGAGAAATATGGAATCCCACAAGGATCCATATTAAGACCATTATTATTCATGTTATATATGCTACCACTGGGTATGGTTATATGCAAGCATGGTGTCAACTTCACTGCTATGCAGATGATACCCAGCTATACATATACATATATAGTATAGTATATAGTATAGTCAAACCTGATGACAAACACAGGCTAGAAAAAACTGAAGCCTGTGCAAGAGATGTGAACGACTGGATGTCACAAAATTTCCTCCACCCTAATGGTGATAAAACAGAGGTCTTCCTCCAGGGCCCGAAGGCTGCAAGACAGAAAATGTCGAATTTAATGTTAAATCTCGCTGAGTTCCCCATTGCACCTAGCTCGGTAGCTAAAAATCTCGGAGTCGTATTCGACTCAGACTTATCATTCGATACATATATAGATAGTATTACTAGGATAGCTTTTCTTCACTTAAAAAATATTATCAAACTAAGCAATACACTATCCCGGCATGATTTTACTGGTTCCATCAATTAATAAGGTAACAGTAGGTAGAAGAGCCTTTTCTTACAAAGCCCCCCAACTAGAAACAGCCTTCCAGAAAATGTCTGGGACTCTGACACAGTCTCAATCTTTAAGTCTAGGCTAAAAACTTACTTATTTAGTTTATCATTTGATTGATATTATCATTTGTAATTGATATTCCCCCGTAGATAAAGGTTACAGATCCAGGGGTTCATGGGCAGAGGGTTTTATGGTATACTGAGACGCTGGTGCTGTCGTCCCAGCACTGCACACGTTCACTCAAGTTTGTTGACGGTGGGGTGGAGGGATGCCGATGCCTCAGGGCGCCCCCAAGTCTGTGTTACCTTCTGGTTCTGCCTTTTTAGTTAGGCTGTAATAGTTAATTACCAGAGTTGCTGCTGCCACACTTCTGAATTGTCTATATTTTATGTCCCATACAAAACTAACTGTCTCGCAAAGTAAGCATTGACGATGCTCTCCTGCTACCTGTCCCAGACCAAGCACCTCTTACTCATCCAGGCACAGATAAAGGATTAATCAACTGGATGGAGGCCCTCATCAGCACCCCTGGTTCCCCCCAGCTCTGCTGTGACACAGCCCCAGACTTTAGCTTATTTACTACTGTGAGTTTTTTTCCTATATATTTTTCTTGTTGTCATGGTGACCGGTGTCGGCCAGAAGAGGGCTTCCCCCTTGAGTCTTGGTTTCTCCCAAGGCTTCTTCCTCGCGCTCTTAGGGAGTTTTTCCTTGTCACTGTTGCCCTGGGTTTGCTCAATGGGGGTTTGGACCTGGACACTTGTAAAGCTGCTTTGAGACATCATCTGTTGTAAAATGCTCTATACTAAATAAAACTTGATTTGATTTGATTTGATTTATGGTGCCACTGCTGGATATGCCAACAAAATGTGGTATTTTATTCTGTAAAGCAAAATGAACATTCACAAAGTTTGTTAAGGCATGTGGGCTTTTGTTGTTAATATCAAGGCAGATACAGAACACATATCCTCACATTACAGAGAAGTTACACTTAAGATCCAGACTGAGAAGCAGAGATCTGACATATGTTACCTAATGCTGACCTGTGCAGTCAGCATAAAGAGGGGAGCTTGTATATTCTAACCCACCTAGGGAGGATTCTGAGGTAGATGAGGACCTGTTCACGCTGAAGGCCAGGTCAGAGTCACTGTCATCAGATGCTGTTCCTCGGGACATGGAGGGGGAGGTGCAGGGGCTTGCCTGCAAAGTTCCTGGAAAGCACAAGAATTTCAGTGCGCCCAATTCCTATCTAGGGCATCCTTGGAATAAGGCTGCTTGTGCCAGCTGTACATTTCTACATACAGTTTCAAACAAAATATGTACCAAATATACTGTGCAATGCCGCATATTCTACCAGCAATCTAAAAACCAGAACCCTGCATTTAATGTAAGTTTCAAACATCAAACTTTGGCCATGAACAATCAGTCTTTTTTCAGTGTCTTTCCTCTGCACTGTTCAGTACATGGTATTCATGGTCTTCAAAAGCACATGGCTTGTCACATTAAACTGAGAAAGATTTTGGAGGCAATGGAACAGCACAAAGCAGCACCCTAGAATAAGACATATGCTTGCAACCATAGTGAGATCACTAATGAATGATGAATTTTGGCAAAAATGTTTTGCAACTTTTGCTGAGATTTTTTTATATCTCAGCAAATAAATCATTATTTTTTAAACTATTTTTATAGGTATGTTCTGTACTGGTGTTTTGCATTTTTGAGATAATATTAACAGATTCTTTAGTTCAGAAATTTGGAGCTTAAGATTTTTGTAAAATGATTTGCATCACATTGCTCAAATTTTTACTTGATCTGAGAGGTTGCATATTCTTTAAATGAGAAAAAAATCATGCAGAATTGTGTAGAATTGTAGTCATTTGTAGACTTACCTAATATCCTGAGTCGGTTGACAGCACCATGAAGGGTAAAGAAAGTCCACAGCACCTGAGAGGAATCAACACACAGCAGGCGCCCACGGGCTGCTCCATTCACCCCATGATGCACTTCACCATTGTCTAGCATGGAGAAGCTGAGCACATCTCCTGGGCCAGGTGAAGGGAAACCCCTGTACATCACCCAGTACTCTTTGCGATCCAAGAGCACATCTGGGTCAGCTGGCAGCTCCCCAGCGTGGAGCGTACCTGGGTCACATGAGGTCATCCCAAACAAGAGGGCACCAAAGTAAGGCAGACCTAGGTGGCCCACCTCTACATATAAGGTTTCACCAAAACGCACAGGCCTGTCACTAAACACCAAAGTACGGCTGCTCTCCAGGAAGTTAATGCAGGCAACAGTACGGTCACTGGACAGGAGCACATCAGCCCCATGCACAGTGTTAAAGCGTATGTCAGCACTGAGGGCCAAGGGCACACCTCGAGTGGATCTTTGGATGATGATGGAGGTGGATGAAGAGGGGATGGATGAGGAGGTTGAGGAGGAAGAGGAGCAGCAGGAGCTGAACTGGTGGTAGCTGCTGAACTGGAGGGAGGCCATCTTAGCAGCTGCTGCTTGGTTGGTTTCCAGTTGGTTATTACTGTAGTTGGCAGAGTCGTGGTTGCTCTGGGGCAGACAGGCGCTGATACGGGCCACACTCAAACAATGTGCGCCTGAGCTGTCAGCAAACGTGCTCTCTGGAGGATGGAGAGAGTTATTGACTCATTATGTTATTACTTCAAAATGAACTTCAGAATTATTCTGCTTCACTAATATCCTTGAACATGAATTGTCAAATGAGGAATGATTCCAACTGCAACGTGAAGTTACATTAATATCCAATTGTCTTCGTTTATTTAACTGCTTTACATCACGTCAACTTAGATCAAATTATCATGAAGCTGTAAAGCTATGTGAAGCTGATCATAGCACACACACCTTGACTGACAGGCCAGACACAACATTTGTCTGACTCTGGTTTTGCTCAACTGGCAGATTCATAGCCACCCAGAATATCAGTATCAGTGATGCAGGAACCCTCCCTCTCCACGAATACACCATGGCCCTTACCAAATACGGCCAATACTTTCAACAGACAGAAGATAAACAGTGTTGTGGAGTGTTAGGGAGAATGGAAGAGACCATCACTGGTTTGTGTCTGGTTTAATAGAGTCCCTTTAGGACTGCTAAACTGTGTGTGTGTGTGTGTGTGTGTGTGTGCGCACATGTGCACACGTGTGTTCTGGGGGTGTGCAGGATGTGATTCACTACCACACACACTAAAGCTGTCAGTCTGTCAGGGTGTGATAGTGACCTGCGCCACCATGTCACTGGTTCCCTGCTCTGCTCAAGGGCTCCTTTGAAGCACTCCTGGTTCAGATGATTGAACGGAAACTTATATAAGAGCAAAAGGGAACTATTATAATACTGTTTTTATAAAAGCATTCAATTCCTTAACAATTTCTTCTCTATATAGTGAAAACCAAATTATCAAACATCTGATCCAGCCCAGATTTACTCCAGTGATGTGTCATTGTAAACCTTCAGAGAAGGGATAAAAGTGAACAGTAAAATAAAGTTAACAGTAAAATAAAGTTCTTATTGACTGTGTTAGATATTCTTTGAATGCCTAAAACATTCATGTTTTCCAGCAATGCAGCAAGTAAAACATAGCTAGCATGACCAAACATGCAACAAATTCGCAAAGATAAGGAAACAAAAAGAGCAATAGAATGATATGGTCTTTTTTGAGGTTGTCTTTTTTTTTTAAATAGAGGAGCAATGTGAGATTAAAATCATAGGTTAATTATGCTGCTACCAGCCCTCAACACTATACAGAAATGCCCAAATGCTTTATCCTCTATGATTACACCAAACATGAATTGCAGCATAAACAGGCCTGGGTTCAGAGCGACATTACTACTCGTGCACACACTGGCAAAGCATCCACTGAAGATAAGCAAAAAATCGGTTACACACTATGCCACAAAAACACAAACTGCAGGAGTGATCATAACATTTTTAAAACAGAAGCAAGATTTGGTCTGACTGGTTTAACTGCAAGTTAACATTAGTGAACATTAGTACTGGCTCAGTTGAAATAACTGGTGAAATTTAACTAAATATAAAGGCAATATTTTTTCGATTGATATACAAAAATATTATCTGGCCTTTTGTTGACCTCCAAGGAGACTGACTGACAATGTCATTTTCCAGGCTAAGAGAGCAGGCACACAGCATTGGCCCACCATGTTTGCCAGACCATATTACGTGAATGTTAGCAGATAATACCAGTGTTTGAGGCATTTCTTAGGCATGTTCCCACCACATTTTGGTCTTCATGCCCAAGTCACTCCATGCCGATTCATTTTCAAGTAAAAAAAAAAGGTGGCTAAAGATTTTTCATTCAGACCAAGCAGAAGTAAAGCTAATTCTAATTGCTGAATCAGTTCTTGGAGTTGAAACAACTGATGAATTAGAATAAAAACTGCACCCAGTTTTGGTAGAGGAGATTGGTTATAGGTGACTACATTCTCTGTTCAACATATAGACATGTTTTAACAGCATGAAAATATTTTTTAATAATAATCATTTTGTGGAAACGATCATTAAACAGGTGATGTTAACTGACAAAAGGTGGAAGAATTCTCATTACTGGACTATGTTGATTTTTCCGTGTTTAAGCTACAAGGGTATTAATTGATGGATAAAGAAATGATCACAAAACAGTTATGACATGGCATATTTGTGTCTGCACATCATTTATAAATCCATGACACATCTTTTCCCATTTACACATGATCATGGTTAGGACAACAGCTGGACAAACTCACCAAGCAATGTGACCTCCTGCGTGATGCCGTAGATGTCTATGATGGCCCAGAGTGGGTAACCCATACTCAGGCCACAGTGAAAAAGGACAGGCTCGCCCTCGTTCACCGTGTAGAAGACACGGCCATGCCGGTCTGCCCAGAAGGCCAACACATTGTCGCGCGCTGCCAGCCTTTCAGGTAAAGCCTTAGCCCAGTACCCTGGTCGTGTCACCAGGTCAGGGCAAGCATACTTGGGGATGTCAGCTGCAGCAAGCTCCCCAGGGTCCAAGCTGGTGAAGCCAAAGCGAAGTGCACCGCTCCAGCCAGTGTGCACTCCTGACAGGCGTAGACGCACTTTCTCATACAGGCGCACAGGCCGCTGGCTAAAAGTGATACCATTGCAAAAGCTGTTCTTGCGCATTGCACGTCGCAGTTGTGTATCCAGACGGATGTTCTTGCCCTTAGCATGTGGGTGGAATTGTGGTGACTCCGGACTGCAGAGGGGTGAAGGAGAGGCAGGGAAAGGCATGCGCCGCTCCACCACTCTGTGGGGCAGGGTGTAGTACTGGCGATTAGCCACCAGGCGGTGCTCCAGGCTTGTGTCTGCCAGAACAAAACATTGTAACCCATCAGGAACTTAGAATACTAGCTCATATTGCAATTAAATATTAAATTCACTGCCAGCTAAATCTTTTGTTTAATAAGACAGAATGACAGCTACAAGAAGCTGTGATATCAAATGTTAAAATCCAGCTCTCTTGAGAGGCTTCCCCACATTGTCCCTTCAATTGAAAACGCGCTGTACTGCACTTGAAATTTTAACCTTTGTTAAATGGAGTAAAAGGGAGGAAAACATTCCCCCAATATAATTTTCTTCCTTCTGACATTTCGACCTACTACGTGCTTGCTAAAAATAGCCTCTAAACTGTAATCAACAGCTTAAGAAGAACATTTGCCTGTTGCCATGACCCTGGTTCTCAGAGGAATGGGAAAGGGATCTCCCTCAAAAAGAACAACATATCAACAGTGACACCAAATTGTACAGTGATGACAGCACTGACAGGTTTCCCACAAGCCAAGACAAATATAGCCCTTACTGGTTAACCGATATGGGTTTAAGAGCCAATGCCGATACCAGTTTTTAAAGAGCAATGTGGTTGATAACTGTGATAAGGTTGATATACAGTTGTATTTCAACTCAGGCCACTTTAAGAAATAAAAATAGGACTAAAAGTAATGACATGTTACAAATTAATTAACCATACAATTAACACAATAAACTGATTGCAATGGAATAAGGAGCAAGGTATAACACATTACCCCAAAGGACAATGTTTCAGTGCTTCTGTCTAAAATTGTGAAACTGAAATGAAATGCACAGCAGATTTAATTTTTTTTACTAAATCATAATTATAAACAGGAGAACAAATATCAACTAACAATGAATAAGTTGTTGTGCTTTATCCATATACAGTGGGATTTCCATTAACATAAATTTTAACATTTTGCCTCAGCATGTCGCTATTTGGGATCCAGCAGTCTTTGACACTATTTTAACAAGACTTGACAACCCTTGTTTTGATGAACCACCTGATTGCATTCATCATACACGTGTCGATTAAATTTTAAACAATAGGGAAAACGTCTTTAACGTAAAGTTCAAAGTATACATTCTTCACATTACAAATCCATGAGGCATAATTTAGACTTTTAGACAATACTTGGTGTTTTGAAAGAGGTGTTGTGACATAAAATGTGACACCAATTATGCAATATTTCATGTGGCCCTTTCTAGATAAAAGACGCAAGATTTTCCTTGGAGTGTAGACCATAGACTATACAAATATGGTGTATTTGTCTGTTTTCTGTTTTATTTGAAACTGCTGTACAGAAAAAGTAGCACAGAACAAGTGTAGAAATGAAATTGATAAAATTACATGTGGTCAGAAAAGTAACTGAGCACTTGTTTTACAGGTTTGTAAGGCAATCTGTTTTAACAATGCAGTAGTTTTTGAATGTACTCATAACCAAAATGAAGTAAACTACATTTTTGTAGCTTGTTCTTTGTTCAGTTTAATTAATGCCTTATAGATATTTATGGACAAGACAAATAAAACTAGCTAATGTTAGCTATACTAAAATCTAAAATGTGATTAAATAGCAAGTACTCACTCATGTGAGTAAGTGACTTAATTGTTGAGATACATACTAGGCGGGTTAGCTACAAATGTACATCCTCATATAGGCAGGTCAGCTACAAATGTACATGTTAGCAATAAATGTACATCCTTATGCTTTCATATGCATAGTTCACTCTGCAAGGCCACACACCTGCATGAAACAACAGAATCTTCTTCTCATCTCAGCAACTATCATTAAATGACATGGATGCATGCTACAAACCAACAAATCAAGCATAATCCAGTGATTACCACATTGGAATGTAACTAGTGGTAGATTTTCAACTAGTAAGATTAGTACAAAACACCCGTGAATGTGAATAAATGATACAGTAGTTGGGATATATGTGTCCAGTAGCTGTATACATAGAAACAAATGCTACAAATGCATTCACGCCCCTCCTTCACTCAAGTTATAAAAGAAAGGACACGCCCACATGAAATGACATAATTTTAGCAAGGTGTGCTTCTTCTTGTCTATTCCAAAACACCATGTATGGCCGATAATTGTGAACCAACATAGCAAATGATTTTTAACAGTAGGAGTTGGTAGGAGCCTCTTTTAGACCAGCAAATATGTCAGCGGCTATACTAAGCAAATTTACATTCCTGAAATGGTTCATAGTTCTTGTAAGCCATATGTGTCATTTAATCTATCTAAAAAGCATAATGGCTTTAAGCGTGATATTGCTCATGTAGATTATGCAGTGTGAGAGGCCTGGTTCTGCTTTTCAGTATAACTGGATGCAGGTGTAAGATGTATGTGACTACTACAATTTTCCTAAAAGCATTTTCATTAGATAAATGAAAAAGCTAAAGTACTTATGTGAACAAGATACCAAAGAAGTGAACTCAAATTTAAACATTTTATTTGATTAGCTATCCTCACTTAAAATGTTAGAGTAAACTCCAGAACTAATTCAGCTAAATTCAAGAATGGTAGCATCCTACTTCAGCCACTAAATGATACAGAGATACCGCTAATATCGCATGAATCATCAGTGTCCAAATTAGGATTGTGTTTTAGATGTTGTCATTGTCTTTGGTCTTCACTGGCCGATTTCCCTCCTCAAACAAAGCTACATTCAGTGTGGTCTGATAGGTTGACCACTAATTGCAATATCAAGGATTAGCAAATAAGCAATTGTCCACCATGGCCACATGGATGAAACTGTTAGATTACATAATGAATGCAAGTTCCAGACTCCATTAAATGACCATTAGATCATCACATTTAGATAAAAGAGTTTATTTTCAACACAGCCATAGTGGTGGAATGCTGGCTTGCTGGCATCTGTAAATCTCAGTGAACCTCATATTGCCATTTTGAAAGATTGTTATAACTCAACAAACTGCTGCTACTGATCAACTTTCTATTTGATACATGCAACATTCAAAATACTTTAATTTAGCAATTTGCAACTAAACACACTCATTAAAGCAACTAATCCTAGTAAAACAAGTGACATATTGAAGTCATCGAACTCATGGGAGTCTATAAAGGGGGCATTTATACTTTATTATCGCTGTATGAACAGAACACTTGCATAAAATTGCACAAAATGTTGGTGAGATGACTGAATGGTGTTGGAATACATCAGATTATTTCTTCTAAATTCAATTTAACATTCTGTATATAGCTTTAGTACAATGATTATGACTAGAAACAAGAAAATGTTTACGTTGTGCCTTTCCTTTTATTTCACATATACAGTGATGAAAAACAGCAGTAAATTAAGATGTTTTACTGCAGAGACGGTGTTAGACACAAAATGTGTATTTCATAAACAGATCTGAGATTCAAGGCATAAAATACCAGTCTCGGTTCCACACAAGCTGCATGATTTAAGGACCTGTTCCAGCAATCTGTGCAATGGCAAAGAGCTGTGCAACAGAGCCTGGTTTCACTTGCCTTCCAAATATAGACCTTCCTTATCTGATGGCAAAATGAGCACTGTGGCAGACGGCGATGCTACAGTCTGGTCCTCTAGCACTACACTACATGCACAAATAGCCTTGTACAGTTGTACACAACATCCCTTCAGGTCCAAATGCCTCTGCTTTCCGCAGGATTGGTATTAACATTCTAAAAGACTTACCCCAACAAAAAACAGAGCTATCAAAGTTTTAAGGCATCTGAACAACACAAAAAATGTTTTGTAAGTATAGCACTAATGGTATATTCCATGTATACTCCTACAGCATTCAATCATATTCATACAGCAAACATCTGCTAGAATGGGATCACTGAAATAACACCAAATTTTAAGTGAAATAATCACTTTATGTATTGCCAACTGTATGTAACTGTATGTATATATTACAAAATACACTTCAGAATGACAATTTCTACTTTAATTTGATATTGTACATTTAAGCATTTAATTATCATAATTATACAACAACTGGGATAGAGGTCCATAGTTGGCATCTTTCATGGGTTAAAATAAAAATATCTTAGAAAAGAATTTGGACAGTTCTCCTGCTATGAACATGCTACAATGACCAATGACAAAACCAGAACAAAGCCAATTGCTCAATGGTTTCAACTTGGGGGGAAAGTGGAGAAAGCTGTTCCTAGTACCGCAGCAATAACCCTTGCTGATTAAAGGACTAACACCAAAGCAGTCAGTAACTTTGTCTCATGAGAAAATCATAGCAAATAAACAAATGATTAATTCCAGTTTATATTTCTATGGCAAACATGAACTGTTCTTCAGTTTCACTACTAATGTGTGACCCTTGGAGTAGGAAAAAAGCAGAAATACAGCATTTCCTGTCATTTATACCCATAGTGAATGACTGGATCCTGGTTCTTGAAGAAAGTGACAACAGAGGCACTAACATGCTAGAGAGTAACCGAGTAATTTACAGTTCAGGAGTGCAGCCCTGTAACATCAGCAGGCAGCTCCCTTTTGAGGACAAGCACATGTGATAGAGTCTCATTCATTTTTAAAGATGGTATGGCAATGTAGCCCTATCTAATCTTAGAAATAGCCTTATGGAATGTGGGAAAAATCATTATAAGACGAGTTTACTTTCCACTAAAATACTCCTGAATCAAAGCTGTTTCCACAAACTAATTCCAGTATACTTCATGCTCAGCTGGATCTGACGCTAAATGCTTATACTGTAAAGAACTTTGTACAATGACTCAGCCATGCTTATTTGCACCATATCAAATATAAGGTGAAGCATTCTGCCCATAATTGTTCATTAGTTATCCACCAGTGAGGTCAGTCACTAAGTTTTTCCAAAACTGAAATTAAATAAGTGCTCGCATTTTTACTAATGCACATCTTCTTATCATTTTGAAGGTAGTGTTACCAGTCATGTACAGAGTCTTAATCATTAGAGACCTAGCTTCATCATTAGAGACCTATCGGTAGAAATAGGTCTCTAATCTTCATCATTAGAGACCTATTGGTAGAGACTATGCAATTATTCTATGCACAACTGATCACTGGAGAGTGGGGACAGCACACATTGAGGAGTACTGGTATTCTGGCAGTGAAGCATTACATTCTGTAGCTGTGTTCTGTGAAGCATTACATTCTGTAGCTGTGTTCTGTGAAGGATTATATTCTGTAGCTGTGTTCTGTGAAGGATTATATTCTGTAGCTGTGTTCTGTGAAGGATTATATTCAATAAAGGTCAAGCAACAAGTAAAAAACTCTTTGAAAAGACATTTCAAACTTTTTACTACACAGAGATTGTTGAAATATATTTTAAATTATATGGCACTATCACATTTGCTGTGTCTATTGTTCTGTACAGTGTAATGAATTTGCCTTTTTAAAACAATACCCAAACAGTACTGACCTCCAAGTTTTTGCAGAATGTTAATAAATACCCTAACATGTAATATTACAGTTCTGAACAGACTGGACTGGTGAATTCCTCAGGAGAACCTTCTCTTTAAGGGTGGCTGAGTCATGTTGTAACTGCTGTACAGTACATAATGCAGTGCTGATGATGCTGTCCATATAAGACAGGCTATGTAAGAGAAATGTGTATTTATGTACTATGTGCTACAAACAAAATGATAGATTACCAGGACAGTAACATACACTGGAGGGTGACAATAGATGCTCTAAAAATACAATCAAAGACAATTTGACAAAATGTTGACAAAAGTATTGTCAACAGCATGCATAAATAGATAAATTAATTTCAGATGGTATGGGCAGTGGTCATAATTAAACCTGTGAAATAAGCAGAATGTCTGTATAATTGTTTTCCATGTGTATTTGACAATGTAAAATTCTTTAAAACTACAGTATCTTATATGTAGAGTTGAACTGGACATCATTATGATTCTCACATGTATTAAAATCACACAAGTATCATCCTTTGTAGACCCCTCAAGGAAATCCATTTTATGATGTAATACTAAATTTTGGCATCACCACAAAAAACGCTGAGTACACCAACTTTTTGGAAAAAAAACTATCCACCACCAATCTTCCGTTTGATGAGTCTATGAAGTCAAGAAGATTCCTTTTAGTTCTGAAGATCTCTTGTATGAAATTTTAACGTACTTAAACGTATTTTACTTTTCATGCTAGTTCCAGGTATTTATGTTATCTGGACGCACAGCTGTGTTATCATCACTTAATGGGGTATTCAGCTACCTACTAATACAAGGAAAGTGAAACATAAATGTAATATATGGCTAAAGGAGAAATATCGGCTAAAGAGGAAATATCGGACCATCGTAGCGTAACACCTAAGCTTGTTTCTCCAGCCAGAGGAGCATCAACGTTTGCCGACTCGTCAGTCATGTAGCTATGGGCGCTCTATTAAACATTAAACGTATTCACCGAAAGGCTCACGTCAATCCACCGTGTTGCAATTTAAATATTCTGTATTAAACTGTGTTTTCAAACGATATACTTGCAAGATCTCTGTGTAACTCGCAATCAGCCCTCATCTTCCTCTCCCACGCAGTCATCTCCGCTCTCTCCAGCGACAGTTCTCAAAGAGGAGCAATACAAACGAATGTCGCTGTAACGCGCAAGCCTAGAAATCAGGACAAGCCATTGAAACCATGTCGGTTGCGCTCGCTTTAAACGTTTACCTTAACTGCGTTAAAATACAGTTTTAGTCAAGCGCAACCGATGTTCGTCCTTAGCGGTCTCTTACCTATAAGTGGTTTGGGTGTAGTATTCCCCATTACTCCTAATAATTCGGTCCCCTCGATGACAAGTGGATTCTGAATGCAACTGTCCTTTGTCCTTCCATCTATAAGCAAATGTCACGCACCTTCGCAAATTCAGGATTTTTATTCATTTAAGCACATTTGCAAAGAGATGCGGAGCGCGGTGTCTTTCGCCCGTAGCACGAACACGCTTATCTATCTGCTAGTGCGTAGAGTAGCTCTCCACACCATTCGCCTTTATTGGTGCATTGACGCCCCCTCCTTCCTGCAAAATCTTTTCACTCCTGCACTTCAAACACACAACACACCACCTATACAGGGAAAGAAGATATCTCACCATTCTAAATCTTTTTTCTTTCCACGTCAAATAGAACTACTTTCTGATAGAATGCACAAACTATCTATAAAACGCAACCGTTCTTTCTGTCCTGAAGGCTGACATCTGAACCAGAAGCCTTGAAATTAGCATGGACATCTTAAAAAATTCTAAAATTCTGTCCATTTCTCAAAACAGCATTTTCAAAATAATAATAATAATAATACAAACTTTTTGCTCATTGCTGTGTCCAGCACATTTTGATGGCAAGATCTTAGGAACAAATATAGAACAGATCATGAACAACAAAGATATTTGAAGTTTTAAGCATCCAAAAAATCACAAACCTTAACTCAAGCCCTTATGAGTGAATTTCCTTTTCCCCACCCCAGCTTCCTCATGCTATCCTTCCACATCCTTGACTGCTGGGATCCTTGCAAGCTGTTTCCTGTCTTCTGAACTGAAACTGTCTCTAAGGGACTCACTTAATACTGGCTGGGTCTGTGATTGCTGGCCGCAGGCTAGCGTCCAACCTGACCACTGCCTAGCTTCCCACACATTAAAATAGAATGAAATGAAAGTGTGTCACCTAGTGCCCATGCTTGGATTTTTCATATTCACTCACATGGACAAAAATTGCTTTGAATTTTCTGTATCAGCAAATATAATTGTATAATTACATTAGCATTACATGTTTTTATTAATTAGATCAGACTTCTATGTGCAAGGATTTGCTTGCTTTTTTTTATTATGTAAAAATGGAACAGGAGTTATGCACTATATGCTGAGTCATCATTTAAAATTCCTTTCAAAATTCAGTTCTTGATCCAGTAAGAAAGGCTTAATTGAAAGTTATTAGATTCACTGCATCACAACTTCTGTGCTATCAGCACTAAAACACAACAAATGACAGAACAGACCAAAGCAAAACTGAAATTCCTTGACATCCCTGTCATGATTTTCAAAAAAATGCATTGACCATAGGGATTTACACAGGAATTGTGCATAGAACAGTGGTTGTGGCTGCAGTATTGCTTGTGGTATGAACAGAATATCTATAGAACAACAGCTTGTTTGGGATTTGATTATATTTGATATTCAGTATAATAGGATGAATAATACACAATTGAGTTATTCCAAGAACTACAAAATTATCATTAAACCGCTCAGTAAAATTAACTACAGTTTTAATTTGATGCTACTTAATTCCACAAATAACAATTAAATTGTATATTCACTGATCACATTGCAATGAAGAGAAAATAGACTGTAGCAAGTAGTATGAAAACTACAACATTTCAGACTTGAATAAGGCCTTAATTTCATTTATTTCTCAAACGTCATCCTTGCACTCCTCTTGACACAGTTAACACTATGATTCTACACTCTGAGTGTGTCAGGGTCCAGGGCCTGACAAAACCTCAAGAGTCAACACTGACAGTGCTTACAATTAACCCCCAAACATACCAAGCTAAAGTAGGTTTCAGCACATACAGAGCAAGCAAAGGGAAAACACATTTTACATTTAAAGGTCTGACAGCCTACTATATAAATACTACTTTTTACTTTATTTATAATATGTATAAATCTGAAATATATGTATAATATGATGAAAAAATTGAGTGTTATCAATGCAGTGCAGGTCAGCCATATGCCTAAGAAAAGACATTTTCAAAGAACAGATCTTGTACAGATTTGCTTCATTGTGCTCACATGCACCAGAGACAAGAACTGGTGCATGTGTTACTTGTTAGTTCTCATTTGGGTTTCTACCTTATGAAAAAATAAGGGACACCATCCATCCATCCATCTAGAATGCTGCTTTTAGACTATTCTGCTTCTGTGGATATAGAGTAGTCTTATTTAATCAAAGATAAAATATAAAGTTAATATAGATATGTGTAACACTGTACAAATATCTCTAACAGTTGATCCTTAAACTTCTACATTTTGTTTTTGCTGTAGTTCTGGTTCAGATCAAGTTTGGGTCTCATGACCTGGCATCAATACTATAAGATTAGCCAATCAGTGTTCACCACACAGTTGAGATTTTGTAGGTGCGCATGACAAGGTGGCTGCAAGTCACAATCTACATTTTATCCAGAATTACCTTCTCTGTATGATGACCCGGATAAATATATGTTCATCTTTGCAGCAGTATAATTTAGCCTTTGTACTTCTGTGAATATGCACATAAACATATCTGCATGAATATTATTCTCATATTCCCAAACCTGCATAAAATAAAATAATATTAGATATTGTTTAAATAAACCATTGATCCAGGACTAGCACTGATCCAGGACTAGCACTGATCCAGGACTAGCATAGACATAGTAAATTTAATGTTGCCAGATAAGAGGACAGATTACAGATCACTGTAGTTATTGCTTTTTATCTAAAATAGTATTGTGATAGTATAGTGTAGTATTATATGTTTTGTGAGGCTTGTTAACAAAATGTATTGTAAAGTAATAACATTTTTAGCAAAATAATACTTGATGTGACTTGTATAGTATATCAAGTGTCACCTATCAGGCAATGTCTACTTAGCTGAGTAATGTGCTGTTTAGATGGCTATATAATAATACTGTTTTAACAAAAGCTAGACTTATTTATGGAGGAAGTTCTCTGACCACTGGGTGTGTGCTTTGTGTATGGGTAGGGATGGCACATGAGGTCAAAGAGTAAACAAATCATTCCAATGTTATTTTACTTATTATGTTATGTTATTTTACAGCCACTGCACCTTTAATGACACAAATCACAAAATAACAAACTTTTTTTTATTTACGCATATACTTAAACATTTTTTTGTGATGCAATAGATATTACCAGGACTGTTCCACATACACTACACTCACACAATGCAACATACAGTACTGTGCAAAAGTCTTAGGCAACCATTAGGTTTAATGTTTTGTTGATTTAGCAATGGTGAAATGGTCATATATTACTACTTCTCAGTCTCTTGATTAAAATACAACTAGACAATAGAGAACATTTCCATGCAGTATTAAAAAACAGAAAAAAAAACATCTGAAAAAACAACTTCTGACCTCCCCTTACACTTGAGCAATAGTAGGAACCTGCCTCTCTTCAAATCTCTTAAAGCCTGTTATAACATACCAAAAGAGATTACTTGAGAATACCTCAGGACAGTCTCTGCAAAAGACTTCTAGATGTGCTGACTGTCACAATATATACAGTACTGTATATATTACAGTATGTTTATACATATATATATGTATATATTATAGTATATATATACAGTACTGTGCAAAAGTCTTAGGCAACCATTACATTTATTGTTTTATTGATTTAACAATGGTATAATGACCATTTATAATTACTTCTCAGTCTCCTTATTAGAAAACAACCAGAAAATATAATACATGTCTACGCAGTGTTGAAAGTCTCTTCAAGTCTCTTAAAGCCTGTTATAATATACCAAAAGATTACTTCAGAACACCTCAGGACAGTCTCTGCTAAA
>JAOXYF010000010.1:12343597-12375891 GCA_028565775.1 Sternarchorhynchus goeldii
AAATATATCAGTCTGTGTGTAATGAATGAATATAATATACAAGTTTCACTTTTTGAATGGAATTACTGAAATAAACTCTCATGATTTTCTAATTTTATGACCAGCACCTGTATATGCTTATTTTTGACCAAACTTTGGTTTCAAGTCATGCTAGTCACATAAAACTGGATTCTTTACATTCAGACCAAAATGGCACCAAGCTGCTTTTGCAGTTGTCTTAGACTCAAGTGAAATGTGGTTTGTTAATTTAACCATTGTTAATTCACAGAAACCCCATTCGAGCATGAAGACAAAGCAGATTACACTGGCAGTTCCACCTATTGTGAGTCTGCTAGTCCCTTCCAAAGATACCAAAACTGAAAGAAGATGAGCAGTGACCTCAGTGGCAGATTGGAGCACATTACATAACCTTTTCCCCTCTGCAGACCGATATATAGCAGCAGGTTGTTCACCTATCTGTGTTTCCTCTGTTCTGTGCCTCATCCTGAAATCAGTGTGAACTTGTGCAAGGGAGAACCTTCCCCAGGTCCACCTCTTCTGAAGGTAGATACTGATACAGTGCATTTCTTGGGTGCAGTTGCTATTTTGAGGAGCTGTAAATATGAATGCCTTCTGGAAGGAATTTGACATAATAGCCCAACAAATATTTTTTTAATTAAAATACAAGGATAAGAGAAGGGTGAATGTTTGCTGCCCTAGGGTGCTTCCTTCAGGCACTTCGACATGGAACAGACCAACCATACACCACTGTCTGCTTCAACAATATGTTGTAGTTGTGCTAATGGTGATGCCCACAGCTGATTTTTGGTGCTCAGCAGCGAACACAGATTAGATAGCATGCTCATGGTTTGTGTCGGTGACAATTACAAATCATCTCCAAAGGTTATGATCCAAAGGTCATTTCCAAAAGAGCCATACCAGTGAACAGACTTCTTTAACTGTTTAAAGATGCTACCTTATCCTTTCCTGAGGATGGGTATGTCAGATGGAGGTAGCACTTAAATTATATAATTACATAGTGGCAATTTCTGCACGTTGCCATGTCCTTATTTTATTATAGTACCCATGCAGTCATGGCTGCACTACCCTGACAGCAGCATTCCTACTTTTGTACAAACCTTTGAAGTGCTGATATGAAATTTTTGCCCTTTAGTAACTACAAGTAAGTAAATCTAAGTGCAAATAATGATTGTAGGCTGTTGGAAAAATAATTCAAAATACTGTATACTTACACTTTAAACACTGATACTGTATTTTGGTATTATTAATACACAACTATAAACTAATTTAGAATATTTTTAAGTCAATTAAAATAGATGTCTTCTTTGGGGCTTATTTTGTACACTTTTGTCAAAGTACAAAACAAATGAGTGGACAATCCCTAGCTGTAGTTTAAATTCAAAATGCAAAATAGGGATTTAAAGCCTTATATTTAAATACAAAACATTAAATTACAATAATACTACACAACAAGGCTGTGGGAAAATAAAAAATATAAAACTTAAACAAGCAAATTAAGAAACAAACAAGGGTCACAAATGTTTAAATAAAGGCACTTTCAAACATAACACAAATTGAATGGTAAAGCAGTGGCTTGTACCACTTCTTTCTGGAAGGTAGACAACTCAGGATACCCAAACCTACATTAAAACCATTTTGGTATGTCTTATATCAAAGGTGCCATGAAATCTGCCCATAAATTACATTTTAAGGCCACATCAAAAACAGCTGCATATAAATCTAACCCAATTACAAAAAGGCATTACTGAAATGATAGTTATGCTCATTGACAGAACCTTTGACCTCTATATGGGAAAAGACAGGAAAGCTAACATAATGTTGCTACTGTATTTGCCATTCGTTGTCATTACATAAATACAGGTCAGATTGTAAAAACATCTCTATTCCACTCCCTAAAAGTCATCATCGTTTCTACTCTACTGTTCCCACAACATGTAAACATCCTGGAAAAGGACAGCTCTACAACTCCACATAACTCAGAATATTACTGCCTGATCATCCTGGGAACAATTTCCTGTCTTATTCTGAATACATAATTTATAGTCTAGACCTGAAATATCTGTGTATATAATTCATAAGTGTTACATCAGTGCATTTATTTACAGTTTTATATACTGTGGATTTTAAAATTAAACAGTAAGACTATGGAAGTGGCAATATCTACATGTCCATTTTGTAAAAAAAAAAAATCCTCCTTTGCAATAAGATAGACTTGTAGACCAATTGCTTTTGTTTACAAACAACAATTACATAAACACAGCTATTACAGTTTTATGATTTTTATGAGTTTTTAGATTGCAAAGGCTGTTACACGTCTGTGAATTAGACGTGAGCAAAAGGTGTCCAGTCCGTTCTTCTCCAAGTCAAGTACCACTACTTAGCTTTTAAACATAAAACTGTGAGATTTTTAAAGTTAACACAGTTTAAGGTTTTTCTATCGTGAAAACGTTTGTAGGGTCCTACAAAATATCAATGCAAAATGAAAACTATAAGGGGATGCAACATGCAGAAAACAATCTTAGAATGCATATATCGACTGATAAATAGACGTACGTAAAGATTTTTTCATATAAATATTTAAAGAAATTGGCAAACTGTAGTCTAGAACTGCAAATAATGACCCCAAAAATGTAATGTCGTTGTGGATAAAATATAAACTTAGCTTTTGGAAATATGATCTCACCTTTTGGAAAGTATACTGCCATTCAACATTAGTCTTGTATGTTACCTTTGTTGAAAGTTGCTGGGAAAACAGCGACATTGATCCGTTATTCCTCGTATGATATTCGTTTTTGTCAAGTAGGAAAAATGTAATACAGCCAGTAAAACTGCTTCGTTCCTTACACCCCAAGTTGTCACATAAATATCCTACTGAAACAAAGCAAAAAAACAGTCCATTTACAATATAAAAACACCCAGCACGTGTATTACTGTTCTTATCGCTTCAAAACTTTCCAACTGCATTTCGAAAGACTGAAAAGAGTTTGAAAAATAAACCTCGCAAGTGCAGTCAAAAGTTGTCGCCGTTTTAACAGTAGAAAGTGGTTTGTGGTTTAAAAGTATAGCAGGCATTCTTTGTGTGGCACATATATTAGTCATATATTAAGAAGACAATAGCGTATCAGTAGTGTGGTGTAAAGGAACCCTTACGAGGTTTTACAAACAGCCAGAAGACAATCAAAACTATTGTTGCGTATTGACAGTCCTATTCAAATTTACTTTTAGCTTTTGGTTGTAACCTTAGCATGAATACTCGGTAGTGGACCGTAATCCTCTGTTTGCCAACGTCGCTTAATTCGCACATTTTATTTTAATTTGTGTCCTAAATGAAATTCTAAATAACGCCTCCAGGGGTCATTCTTTTATCACGTTTGGATAGTTTCTCCTAAACTAACCAAAACTTAATGTACTGACAGTTGTTATCACACACAAACACATTTAATAAATGTGGGAAAAAACAAATAACTGGTGGTGGATTTCTGCAGAAGCAAGCAAGCCTTTCAGTGAACATCCAGGGAATGGACATCGAGAGAGTGGACTCTTATAAGTACCTGGGTGTTAACCTAAAAAAATAACTGGACTGATCTGATAACACTATTGCACTTTACAAAAAAGGTCAGAATAGATTTTATCTACTCAGGAGGCTGACGTCATTTGGAGTATGAGGTGCACTCCTGAGGACCATCTTCAACACTGTGGCGGCATCAGCCATATTTTACAGTGTGGTATGCTGGAGAAAAATTATACCCCATGCATGAGACTCTGGCTGCACTGGAGAGCTCCTCCAGCAACAGGCTGATTCACCCTAAGTGTTTGAAGGACGGATATAGTGGGTCCTTCCTTCCTGCTGCTGTTAGACTTACACCCAGCACTGCTCATTAAAGACATGTTTTAATACACAACAATGGGCAATTATTATTTATTTTTCTACTGATCAAGTGCACCTTACAATGTGCAATTTTAGCAACCAGTCAGGCTGCAGTAGGAGTGTATTGAGTATTCATACCTTACAAAGAAAATCACATTTTGGGGGACTTTTTGTCTTGAGTAAAAGAAGTTGATAAAACTTGAGTTGAGAAGTTGCAAGTACTTCTCAAATGCAACTTAATTTTGTTTTGTATTATTTAAAAATAGCAAATAATGTATTATATTAAATGATTTATAATTTTACAAAACTGAAGGATTTTTGTGCTGCTGCTCATAAATTTCAACTTTTGTAATCAGTTATGGTGATGTATGATATAAGACTTTGGTGATGGTCTTATCCATCTAATCACTTTAACAGATTCAGTCGCTGCAGAATGAGAGCAACCTTTCATGGTGTTACTTTGTTCTTTCTAACCAGAGGGGAAATGGCACTTACAGTGGGGGGAAAAAAAACAAAAAAAGTAGTCAGTCAATCACCAATTGTGCAAGTTCTCCCACTTAAAGATGAGAGGCCTATAATTGACATCATAGGTAGACCTCAACTGAAAGACAATAAGAAAAAAAAAAACAAACATTCGGAAAATCACATTGTCTGATTTTTAAAGAATTTATTTGCAAATAATGGTGGAAAAGAAGTATTTGGTCAATAACAAAAGTTCATCTCAATACTTTGTTGGCAATGACAGAGGTCAAACGTTCTCTGTAAGTCTTCACAAGGTTGGCACACACACCGTTGCTGGTATGTTGGCCCATTCTTCCATGCAGATCTCCTCTAGAGCAGTGATGTTTTGGGGCTGTCAGTGAGCAACACAGACTTTCAACTCCCTCCAAAGGTTTTCTATAGGGTTGAGACCTTGAAATGCTTCTTACAAAGCCACTCCTTTGTTGCCCTGGCAGTGTGCTTTCTCCCAATACTCTTCTGGAACATCGAAATGCTCTCTAGCAAACGTCAGACGGGCCCGGATATGTACTGGCTTCAGCAAGGGGACACGTCTGGCACTGCAGGATCTGAGTCCCTGGTGGCGTAGCATGTTACTGACGGTAGCCTTTGTAACGTTGGTCCCAGCTTTCTGCAGGTCATTCACTAGGTCCCTCCGTGTGGTTCTAGGATTTTTGCTCACCGTTCTTGTAATCATTTTGTAATCATTTGGGCAGGTGTCTTTTATACTGATAACAAGTTCAAACAGGTGCCATTAATACAGGTAATGAGTGGAGGACAGAGGAGCCTCTTAAAGAAGAAGTTACAGGTCTGTGACAGCCATAAAGCTTGCTTGTTTGTAGGTGACCAAATGCTTATTTTCAAATAAATTCTTTAAAAATCAGACAATGTGATTTTCCGATTTTTTTTTTTCTCATTTTGTCTCTCATAGTTGAGGTCTACTTATGATGTCAATTACAGGCCTCTCTCATCTTGGGGGAGAACCTGCACAATTGGTGACTGACTAAATACTTTTCTCCACTGTATATAACCAAAAACTAAAGAAAAGGGAGGAGAAAACATAAGCAATCACTTAATTTGATTGCAAACAGATTTTCACATATTTCAACTCATATTTGCTTATCTAGAATATTTCATTACAGGGGAAACATCCATTTTCAACATCTGTCTAAATTACAAAGTAATTTCTCTCTATTTGTACAAGATGGATACATAGAAAGCAGATAGATGTTGTAATCTTCTGAAACTCATACATTTGTAACATCAGAGTACAACCCCAAAGCATTTTTTTTTTATTGGAAAACATTTAGTCTTTGACATCAACCACCAGGGCACTCAGTAGAAGTTGGTTCCCAGTTGATGATGCTGCCATTTGATGATCTGATGCTGCCGTGTTGGAGACTGCCTATCCACCACAGACTCAGTATTGTAACATGCAACTACATTGAAAGGGCTACTTGGATTAAAAATAATGTAATAAAACAATCTAGTTGGGCCGCCCTTGTGACACTTGAACTTAAAATAAAGGTTAGTAGAACACAATATCAAAAAACATTCTTAAATAATATAACAGAAAATTTTAGATTGAAGCAATAAAGAAAAGAGCTGTTGAGATGGAGCTCACTGACCCTTCCCTGTAAGTGCACTGTACAGACACCATAACACTTCTAAAGAGTCATTTTAATTTGACTGTGACCCTGCTGATCAGGTTGGAGGGAAGATGCATTAATTGTGTGTGAACGTGTAGCTCAAAGGTTATGCTAATGGTTTATTTATTTTTATTATTATTAGCATGTACCTCAAAGATTGTTAATTTCTTAATTATTTTTTTTATTATTCACATGTACCTCAAAGATTGTTCATTTCTTAATTATTTTTTTTATTATTCACATGTACCTCAAAGGTTATGTTAATTGTTTATTTTTATTAGTTGTAGTAATACGCCAATGTTTGGAGGTGCTAATGGTCCTTTGCTTACACACTGTGATAAACAAACATGCATCCCTCTGCCATCTGTTTAAACAGACTATTCTGAATGAAATGTTCAGCCGGAGGCAATGACAGCACGAAGTCAAAGACACTCTTCTCTGCCATCGCTCATGCCATTCAGGGCAAGCTTTAGAAGACGTGTTTGTCCAGTCACTAAACCGCACTATAGTTGTCACGCTTTTGCAGTCGCTTCACAGCTGCTTCTATTGTCCTCGGGGCCTGATCGTGATCACAGGAGTCTTCTCGACGCGAACAACGAAGCACATTCAACGCAGAGCGTCGCTTTGAAAACGAAAGAGCCGTTTTCCCACCAGTATTGTAACGCTTGCGTAAATCTTCAACTAGCCTAAACTGGTTTGAATAAAGAAAGTTCAAATTTATATTCTAGCTAGCTGACAATGCTGTAATTGTCGTTATAATGACTTCATTTATTTGTATTGCTTGCGTTTCCATTGCAGTAGTGAACGCAGTTGTTAGAACACGGAAGACTTTAGTAGGTAGTGATATACGAGATGCAATTCTTCATTAACAATTTTATGGGTGCAAAAGGTTTTCCGTCGTTACTGGAAAACAATTGTCCATTAGTAGTGAATGGTTTACAAAACTACAAACCTCGCCATTTCTTAAATACCATTTTTTCATTTACATTTATTAGTTTAATTTGAATTCTTACATCTTGTATCAGTTTGTTTCAGACACGATACAAATCCAGTGTCTTTGGTTCTGCCTCTACATTTGTACTCCGATATGCCCCCCGGCAAACGCTGGAAAAAAAATGGCTTGTTGTCAAATTAAACACATTCAAATTGTTGAACGTTTTTTTGTTTTTTTTTTATTCATCAGTATCAAAACTCGGTCATAAACATGTAAAAAAATACCATATAAAATATATTAATGTAATAAATATGTCCTGAAAGAAGTGCTTGTGGGAGGCTTCTTACAGGGCTGACAATGTTTCAGACACATGAGGTATTTCATGTTTGTTTACAAACTTCCCCCCCCCTTACAACTTGAAGGTAGTTCTGAAAAGCATGCATGACCCTGGATGAAGCACCTCATTAAATGCAAGGATAACGAGGAAGAACCTCTCCATGTAGAGATAAATACATTCATTGTTCACAAATAAAAATAGAAATCCAATGTAGGATACCATTCACCATTAGCAATCATGTATAGCAACTTGGTCTCTTCAGACCACTTGTTTCACACAAAAAAAGAACCCACAAAGGGCAACAAAATTTCCTGAGCAATATGCAAGAGTAGTGCACATGTGCCAAACACTAAAGGTAAATGATTAGCCATGAGTATTCAATATACACGACAGGAGGCAGCAAGGAAGGAGTCATGTTACTTCAAAACAAAATCAACATGCACACTCCAAATACCCAGGCCTTTCTGCAAAATGCTGCCATTTGTATTTATGCCTCCATTTGGAGGGGTCAGGCTGGACTATCCACCTATACCAGTCCAACATGGAGTGCAAACAGTTTCATTGCAAGCAGGATTTTACTAGGCCCCAGGCAATGCAAAAACCACTGGGGACTCGTCTCATTCAAAAGTTCCTTGGTGGGTCAGCAAGTGGGTGAGGGGGTGATGGGACTGTGCAGGAAAGAAAGAGGACTGGCATTGGTATGAACAGGGATGGGGAAGTTGAACACTGTCCCGCTCTTGCTTAGTACTGGGCTCCCAGCCTCTGAGGAACATGTGGTAGAGGCAAGCACCTGTGACTCAAACTGTAGCAGCTGCCCCATAAAGCTGAAGTTCGGAGAGATGATGCTGCGTCGCTGCTTGACAAATTCAAAGGCCTCATCCAGCCGAACCCGGTTGGTGCGCATCAGGTAGGCCAAGCATATGGTAGCTGACCGGGATATGCCAGCCAGGCAGTGGACAAAGACACGGCCACCATTGTTCCTCACAGAATCTGCATGGAAAGAGGAGAACATCAGTTTAACTAATCCAAAGGCTACTTTACTATGATGTATACTTGGAAAGCTCCTCTCTTAAATTTCAAGACAGTGAGGATTTAGTAATTTCCAGAATTAAACTGTGGAACTATGGAACTCTGAAAAAGTGAGATGAAGACAGCTTATAGCAAGTCCCATCCAGTCTTGGCTGCCTTCCTCACTTTGAATTGCAAATCACAGCAGTACTGCTAACAGAGGGAGGCATCTCATTAGGGAAACAGGAAGCAGTAAAATGAGTTCTGGGGGGTGGGTGATGGGGTACTACTCCCTCCGTAGTGGTTCTGAATACCAGTCTCCCAAACCAACTTGCCCCCTCAGCTGGGAGCACCGAGAAGAAAAGCCAGCAGAAAGCAAGGAGAGGGGGGAAGGGAACAAAAGGAGACCCATGCAAAAAGCCAGTTGCTCCCCTAAAAGCTGTTCAGGTCATGACTCGCTATAGATTAAAATGGGAACCTCTAAATCGCATGCGTTGGCATGATGCAAGCTATTGTAGCAGCCATGCTTAGCCAATCCAGCTGGTTGATTTGGAGGGAACTTTTGAAAAATAAAACCCATTCAGAGAGGCACGTTTGTCTGCCAAATTTCCAATAAAGGAAATTCTGCATTTGCAACAATAAAGAAAGGCTCACCAATAAATTCAATGGCCTCGTTGAACCAGGAACTGATGTCGGCTTTATGGTTATCTTCAACGGGAATGCTTTTGTACTGAAAGTGGTCCTCGAAATGATTTGGACAGTTGGACGAAACGTTGATGAGAGCGGTGATTCTCAACATGTCCAGCATGTCTTTTCTAGAGGCATGGTAGGCACTACCAAGATAAAGAAACGGCAAGATTTCCACCGGGCCACCCTGAAAAACGTTTGATTCATTTTATTAGTTGAGAATTAAAGAACAAACCCAAGATGCGTTTATTCAGGTAAAGTCGTTCGTAACCAGCGATGGCTCTTACCTGATCGTACAGAGGGGTTACAAACATGTTAGAGTCAACACTTTCAGGCTGGCAGTTGGCACTCAGCGGCAAGCTCAGACCCTGTGGAGGTGCTGGCTTGGTACACATTTCGGGAAACTCCGAATAGAATGTGTCGAAACCACCTAAGAGAGATAAAATTAAGATTAAAGTTTTTTTTCACTTAATTTTTTAATGTCGACTGTGGTCATCCTATAAGCGTGGTTTCCATACAAGGACTAAGAACCAATAATTTAATATTATAATATATGATAATGCCACAAAGCAGTAGACACTAATTTTGCTGACACACCTTTCAGGAAGAAAATGTTAGCTCCACAAGGATTACGATACAGAGCAGCAACAGCGAGCATGAGAGTCCCATCTTTTTTAACTTGCCCGATATCTACGCTCCGATCATCGAGGAAAACTGCTGTCTGGTATTCACCAGAAAGAAGTCTATTCCTGGTGTCCTCATTAGGCACAATGTGCTCCAAACCCAGTACACCTCGTGCACGCCGGCGAACTATTGTGCTGAAGCGCACATTTGTTGACCCACGGATATGAGACGAGTTAAAACAGAAAAACGAGCGACAGTCCAAGACGAGGCAATCGGGGTCGTCCCCCTCCACAAGAGCCCGAAGGGAGATGGAGTCGATGCTCGGGACTTCCATTATGACCATAGTAGAGCAACGCGCTATTTTGTAAAGTAATGTACAAAATAAATCCGCGCAGAACTTCTTCAAGGATTTCTTAGTGACTCCGTGTTAAAGAGCCAGAATATTTTTTACTACTTCCTTCGAGAAAAGACAAACGTACTTCTTTCCTGTTTGTACTTCTACCCTCAATAGTTTAGTTCCGTCTTTTATACTATCTTGTCGTACGGCTCGAGTGGGACTGACGTCAAAAACGCCCGCCTAGTTTGGCCGTCTGCCCGCGTGAATTTGCACGTACGTCATGTACAACTGAGGCAGGCCAACCAAATATTCTTACGAAAGCCGGATAAACCAAGTAACTTCATAGACTTTATTTAAAGAATTTTAAAACAAGACCGTTATTATCGTGCTAATGGTGCCTCTACGAATTCAAACAAATTCCCGATTTGTGAAATTATCAGAAAGACCATTGACTGATATGGACTAACAACAACAATAATAGTTGTTATAGTTGTTGTTATAGTTGTTGTTGTTGTAATATCTGCCACATTTGAAATGAAGAGAGATCATTTTTTTAAATTATTTATCTTTAGACAGGAATGCCCTCTTAGTAACAAATGTAACAAATCATGATGATATTATTGTAAGTCAAGACGTTTATTCTCTACTTTGATTAATTCTAACAAATAACAAGATAATCACTAAACACTCATAAAAGTTTATCATTTGTTTTTATTGTGCAACTATATGCAGTGTGCATTACAGCGAGAGCAAATGCTAACCATAAAAGTTAATCACTGTATAGAAACTGCAGGTCTGGTAAATTTCCATCAGATGAAAACACAACACAGCTTTGAATGCAAGAGATCAGTGTGCATAGTTGTTTGTTTAAAGAGTTAGATATGTTTTGGACTTCAAGAGACCAATTGAAAGTTTAGCAAACACATGTTGCCCACTGTCTTTGCATTTTGTCAGTTAGATTATTTGTTTTCTAAAACAATGGTGTCAAGTTTGTTGAACTGTTTTGTTGTGTAACTAGTCACACTCCTATTCATAACAATGTCTGCTATGTTGCCATGGATATGGTTAGAATGTGTGGTTTTCCACTTCTTAGTTCTGGGTTACACTATGAGCAAACATTTACTCACTGTCTTGTATCTGATTAAGTTACTTATATCTAGAAATATTATGAATTGCAAAAATGGAAATAATTAAACAACAATATAGATATGACAATCTTAGTCATGATATGCATTACTTGTACAGATCATGCTAAATAAGCATAAATGAAAAAATGAAAATGCTCCTTTTAATTTGTACACTTTCCTAAAATATGTATACTTCCTGTTTCATACAGGCATGCTGTTTACTGAAATGAAAGTAGGCCAGCATGAAGTACCTGACGTCAGCACAGAGGTTTTGACACCAGAGTTAGGCCTGTGGAGTACTGCTGAGCCTTATGTGACCAAAACAGAGGACATAAACACAAAGTAACAGATGGGGAAAACTTGGTGTAACTATGAAATGCAGCACATTTGCCAGTGCAGTTGGATTTTACTGTCCAAACCCATTGAGTCAATCCAGGAAAGCAAACTGTGGGGAATGTTACTTACATGTGGAGTAAATGTGTGTTTGAAAACATAATGTACTGTACATACACTTAATACATAATGTACTAAGTACATACATAATTAATACATAATACATACTTAATACATAATGAAAACATAATGTACTGTACATACACTTAATACAAACAGAGCTGAGTGGGCGATATATGGAAATACTTAGTGGCTTACTATGGATAAGATAATATCCATATCTATAGATCTAAAGCTATATACTATAATGTATATATAATCTATAGAGCTATAGTAAATATTATAAATTATAATATACATCTATTACATTAGCAGAAGGTGTGAAACAAGAGTTTGGAAAATGATAGTGGGCATAGGTAAAAAGCTACAGGTCCCACAGTGTTATCTATCCATTATCTACTGAGGCTGGAAATGGTGTGAAAGTACTCTGAAAGTAAATGGATAGTTTACTTTATAGAGTTATAGGGTGTAGAGGATGAAGCTTTAGAATGGAAAAGGTTGAAGTATACAAACTTGGTTGCTGAGGTGAAAGAACATGGGTAGCAGGCATGGGTAGAGATAAGTGTTAGGGGATTTGTAGCTAAATCTGCCAGTATAGATAAGTGTTAGGGGATTTGTAGCTAAGTCTGCCAGTAGAAATAAGTGTTAGGGGATTTGTAGCTAAGTCTGCCAGTAGAAATAAGTGTTAGGGGATTTGTAGCTAAGTCTGCCAGTAGAAATAAGTGTTAGGGGATTTGTAGCTAAGTCTGTCACATTGTCAGTTGTGCAATTTGGCATTAGAGGTCATAAGTTAAGGGTGACTCTAAAGGAGTTATCTGAAGTATCTGAAAGGGCTAGGCAGAGGTTAGGGATTTGAAGAGTTCAGACTAGTTGGGGTAGTGAACCATAAAGGTGTTGTGCCATTGTGTAATGTGGTAGATCCAGATGGAACTGGTGCCACTGGAGATTGGCATGGCCTTAGTCACTGGGGATGCAAGTATGGATCTATGATGTTGGGGAATGCTTGTTGATATAGTAGGTAAAATCGATGTAGAACTGGCGGCATTGAGCGCGCAGTAATGGCACTAGTGGGGTGGAAATGTCCTTAAGTGAGGCTGGTGTGGGATAGCATTTAAAGATGTGTGGCTTGGTTTAAAAGTGAGCTTTGAGGGGGTGAGGCTGGGATGCCAGGCTATGTTGAGCATCTGGTGGTGGTGTGGGCTCAATTCAGCATAACACAGGTGAAGGGACATGCCTACCTGATGACTTTTGAGAAGAGCTCATGCTTGGTAGAAAGAAGAGAGTAGATAAGGCCTATGTGAAGCTCTTTTGGTTTGACATAGGATATTTTACATTATCCTGTGTATAAGTATAATTATGGTAGATCTTTTTATTTTATGGTAACTTTTTATTATTCATTGTAAATGTATACTTATCATTACACATTAATCATTTTTCAGTAATGAACAGGCTGACAGTCAGTATGACTATTCACTTCCAATAATAAGGTAAATCTGTAAATCTTAGGTGAATAATTTGTATGGCAGTAATTCCAAGATTCACACCACTGCATTTGTTTTTATCATGGTTTTGCTCTCGCAGTAAAAGGGAACCAAAAGAGGTGTCGATGCAAATGTTTCCTGGATATATTATTACAGTATGGCTATACTCCTCTTGTAATTGGTCATTTACTGACAAGTGTGTTGGTGTAACCATTGGACGTCCTAGGAAACTACATGGTATGCCCTACTTTCCATTATTGACATGACTAAATGTAACCTTCTTTCAAAGTTTCTGTCTAGTCCATTTGAGCCAGTTCAAATGTCTAAATTGGCATATGAGCCAAATAAGCATTGGTGTCCAGATTATATATTTAAAGCCCTGTACACACTGCTTGTGAGAGCATTTGGAAGAAGCACACAAAGCAAACTATAACCATATAAACTGTTCAAGTAGCAAGGATCATCAGTTTCATTTCAAACTATTTTTGAAATAATATATATATATAATTTAATATATAAGTGATCAAAGATAACCAAAGTGTTTTAAAGTCCTACAAATGCCTTGGTGTAGTAGGTTTTAGGAGGACATTGTATTATGACTTGGAACAAAACGCACCATGTGTGGTTCAATAGACACTGCCAAAGTCAAATTTATTTATACAGCTTTTTACGACATGTATTGTCATAAAGAAGTTTCATAAATGTCTGGGTCCAGATCCATTATGAACAAGCCATTGGCAACAGGGGCAACGCAAAGGTTAGTGGGTGTAATTAAGGAGAAAACCTTGGGAGAGCCAAGACTTTATATATTTATATAAGTGACTTAAACAGTTTTTATTATTGTTTATGTTTACAAAAGTTAGCAAAAAATCAAATTTTATATAAATCTAGTCAATAGACGATGTCCGTAGTTTGCTCAGTCATAGAAAAAAATATTAAAACAAATAAGGATATATACAGATAAATCAGCAGTTACCGTGTAGCAGTTACAGGTAGATCTCCATAGATCTCCATAGATTACATAATAAGTCGTAACTTATGTTGTTTAACATATGGCAAGAAAAATGTCTGAAAACATAAAAAAAAAAAAATACTCAGTTTAGGCCATACTGCCGAATGACAGAGAAACCGTTATCAAATCTATCTTTGAAAGAACCAGCATTTCAAATAGCGGAAGCAGAATCATTCACTATGTGCTACTCAACCAATAGAGTTTTGCAAAGCGTCCTTAGTAGACGTCACCCCGGCTAGGGCTCCCGGTAGGATTGAAGCACAAGCTTCGAGTTGTAATTTGCTTGTCCCGGTAACCGTTTTGCTGATATAAAAGTGTAAACACCATGACTTTCGATGTAAGGAGGTGAGTAAAATGTCCAGGATGGTAGCTACTGTTGATGGTGATTGTTTTCTGTGATGCATAACTCAAGCTTGGCCTCCCATATCTATGCGTATAATCGGGACTGACCAGCGGAGTGGCACAATATCGCTTGAAATTAAAATATTGAAGCAATTTAAGAGGCCGATTTTTCATCCGCATGCGTAAATTTAATCATTTATTTTATGTAGTTCAGCCTTCTCAGTAATTAACATACCAGTGAAAGAGTTAAGGCTAGTTTGCGTGGTTCATCCTTTCTATCGAACAACATGGACTGTCGATAAGTGTTTATTGAGTAGCTAGCAACAAACCAGCAAACCTAGCGTCCTTCTTCAAACATACACTATGTTTTTACATGGATGTCTAAGTGTATCCTTTCATTCAGGGTCTTCTTTATTCTGTATAAATTAGGTGTTTACTGCACTGATTACATTACATGTTACAGATGTATATCTATATTATTTGTATAATCAAATAGTATTCTTGATCATTATAAATAATAATGCAAATTTAAATAAATCTGCATACCAGAGATATATTGTTAATAGATTAACAACCAGGAAAACAATTTTCTACTGAATAAAATTCAGTCTATTTCAAACAGTAGATTATTGCCTAAAAAGTATCTATGCAGAAAATAAACAATTGACATTATTTCATATTCATGTTGATATATTGACTCAAAAACAGTAATATTGGGTTGTTGTTTCTTGTCTGATATTTTTACAGTTAATATCTAATTATGGAAAATGTACAAAATGAATACATTATGGACTTAACCACTTAATTTAACCACTTAACCACTAATTTAGTCACATAACCGTTTTTGGTTTTGATGTTAACACAATAATCAGCTAATAACAGTAGATAAAAGAAGAAAATAAGAGTAGAAAAAGTTATACCTTACCCAAAATGATAGTGATATAAACATGTACAGTATTTACCTATGGGAAATGGATTCCAAGCACCTCCCCCAACCTCACAGTTTTTATTAACTGTATAAAAAATTGTTAGTTTTCTCTCTCTCTCTCTTTCCCTAAATTATTTATGTTTATAGTACTGTACTTTATACAATGTGGACACACTGGACAAATGGATGATTAACGATACATTTGGAAGGCAAAAGTTTGCTGTATTTCTGTGATTTTCCCTGTAAATCCTATATACAGAGACTGATGTCCATTTTCTTATAGACTGTTCTATTTTTAATTTAAAGCATCAGTTAAACATTCTGAAAATATATGCAATATCAATTATTTATTCTGCATGATATCAAAATAATGTTCAACTGGTTTTCATGTACAGTATCTCACAAAAGTGAGTGCAATATTTTATTATATCTTTTATGGGACAGCACTGAAGATATGACACTTTGATATATGTAATGTAAAATAGTCAGTGTACAGCTTGAATAACAGTGTAAATTTGCTGTGCCCTCAAAATAACTCAACACAAGCCATTAATGTCTAAACCACTGGCAATGAAAGTGAATACACCCCCAAGTGAAAATGGCCAAATTGTACCCAAAGTGTCAATATTTTGTGGCCATCATTATTGTCCAGCACTGTCTTATCTCTCTTGGGCATGGAGTTCACTAGAGCTTCACAGGTTGCCACTGGCATCCTCTTCCACTCCTCCATGACGATATCACAAAGGATATTAGAGACCTTGCGCTCCTCTACCTTACATTTACATTTATGGCATCTAGCAGACGCTCTTATCCAGAGCGACGTACAAAGAGTGTTGACTCATAGAATGCATCTTAGCCAGTCAGTTGGTTAGAGTTCAGTAGACATTTGAACTATATCACTGCTAGAATACAAGAATCGTGTTTGTTCTAGTATGAGTTCTATTAAACAATGATAAATATAGTAACAAATAGAATAAAATTAGCACTCTTGGAGGTGTGTTTTGGGTCATTATCATGTTGGGATACTGCCCTGTGGCCTAGTTTCTGAAGGGAGGAGACCATACTCTCCTTCAGTATGTCACAGTACATGTTGGAATTTTGGTTCCCACAGCCAGCAGCACTGGCTGCTGATGCAAGACTGGTGTCTTTGTACTCCTCACCTGGTTGCCGCCACACACAGTTGACACCATCTGACACCATCAAGAAAATAAGTTTATCTTGGTCTCATCAGACCACAGGACATGGTTCCAGTAATCCATGTCATTAGTCTGCTTGTTTTCACAAACAGTTTGCAGGCTTTCTTGTGCATCATCTTTAGAAGAGGCTTCCTTCTGGGACGACAGCCATGCAGACCAATTTGATACAGTGTGTGGCGTATGGTCTGAGTATTGACAGGCTGACCCCCACCCACACCCCTTTAATCCTATGCAGCAGTGCTGGCACCACCCATATGTCAATTTTCAGAAGCCATGAAAATACTACACCATATGACACTGAGCACATACACTGAACTTCTTTGGTCGACCATGGTGAGACCTGTTCTGAGTGGAACCTGTCCTGTTAAGCCGCTGTATGGTCTTGGCCACTGTACTGCAGCTCAGTTTCAGGCTGTTGGCAATCTTGGTATATCCTAGGCCATCTTAATGTAGAGCAACAATTCTTTTTTTCAGATCCTCAGAGAGTTCTTTGCCATGAGGTGCCATGTTGAATTTCCAGTGACTAGTATGAGAGAGTGTAAGAGCTATAACACCAAATTTAACAGACTTGCTACCCATTCACACTTGAGACCTTGTAACACTGAGTCACATGACACCAGGGAGGGAAAATGGCTAACTGGGCTAACTAATTTGTCCATTTTCACTTGGGGGTATACTCACTTTCGTTGCCAGCAGCTTAGACATCGAAGGCTGTGTGTTGAGTTATTTTGAGGGCACAGCAAATTTACACAAGCTGTACACTGACTACTTTACATTGTATCAAAGTGTCATATCTTCAGTGTTGTCCCATGAAAAGATATAATAAAATACCAAAATGTGAGGGGTGTACTCACTTTTGTGAGATACTGTATATCTTTTAAAACATTGGTGTCATGTTGGTATTTAATATCCAGCATAACTTTCCCTCATTATCAAAGAAAAAAAAATGTAAAAACTTGAAAAGAGCCTAAAGAAAATGTTTCTTGATTATTATTTTCTGGGAGGAAAGAATAAGACATGGCATACAGTAACTCACAGCAACAGTTTACGTACACCCTCCTTAATATATGTTCATTAAGAAGTTTTCCAAAACTAAATGTCAGTGTTGATAGTAACCTTTTGTTGCAGTGCAAGTGGCTCTCTAATTGTTCCTTCGTTTTTTATTTATTTATTTTTTAATTAAATCAGTCTATGGTGTTTTCAGATTGCCTTATAATTGGCACTCAGGTTATTGCCAAAATACTTCTAGGAATAACTTGGAATGTACTTTTCTTTTAATACTTCAGGAAATGAAAACTCTTTTACTAACAGAGGCAAAGTAAATGTCATTCAGCGTTTGCTCATGATGGTACACTGTATTCTTCAGTACAACCCCAGGATGTCTTCTTGCAAATGATGTGCACATTTTGGATAATTGCCCATGGCTTTGTGTTGTACTGTACTGAAGTATGACTAATAATGTCATTGGTACTACTGTGTGGAGGGAAAAGTACTATTTAAAAAAGGGGTGTAATGAGAGGAAATATTTACTTTTCAGAGTATTGCAGTAGATAATGTCATGCAGTCATGTGTTTGGTTTTTGTAGGCAAAATTCAGAGAAATATGTCAATTTGAATAACTACAAATTGAAGAGAGGGTTTGGCTTGATTTTGATCACTGATTCTTGTGCCGTTTATAAGGTGGACTTTGATTAATAGAAGGAATCCAAGAAAAGAAGACCTTTTGTCAGTATTGATATCACAGAAAGCTATAATATGCAAATAAACCTCTTAAATTATTTTTTTAGTATGCAATGAGCATCCAACAACAGCCACTACCAGATAAATGTTGTATGTGTGAATTCTTTAATAAATCACAGCATTATCAAATAGTCTTTAACTCCTCCCTCAACTCTCATTTCACTAACTATCTTTCTACCTAACAAGGAATCTCGGCTGGTGTAGTTAGTGTTTGTGTAGACGTGACATGGGATTTCTTTAAAGTGTGTTCACTGAGGGACAATGCACAGTAATTAGCCTCAGCCTTCCCAAAGTTTCTTAGTCAGTTCCACTCCAGGAATTTTCTTTGCTATTATCTCTGGCTTGCTCCTTAGGGACATGGACCCATACATTTGTAAAGCTGCTTGTGTTGTAAAACATACTATATAATTAAATTTGTCTTTAAGTCTACACTTTTTAGTGATGCTGTAGTAATAATTGCTGGTCAGGGTACAGAGAAAAATTGGAAATTTTATACAGCAGGAAGTCAGCCCCCGCAGCAACATCTCGGCCCCTCTTTGTAATGCCTCAGGCTTTATTTTCGTGGGCGGCACTCAGTGGAAGAAAAGTTCCCAGATGTTTGTGTTTTTGCAGGGCTGATGACGAGTGTGAGTGCTGGGCCAAGGCTGGGACTCTGATGCCGAAAAAGGCCTGCAGGCTCTACAGCAAGAGAAGTTTGGCTGTGAAGTAGCACAGCTCAAGAGAACGCCTAAAAAAGGCAATGGGTTTCTCTTCAGTGGAAGATCATATTATCCACACATTGAAAGTGGAGGCCAAACTAATTTTACTTTTAAATGACATTGTGAGTGATAAAGGAAATAAAGAAGAAATATGTGGAATATTAGCTGATAAACAAGAATGAAAATACTAACTGCAACATCAGGATGAATTTTGTCTGCTTTGATCGATACAGTCATTTGAATTTGAAATAATGAATTCATGCATCATGTTGACGTTGTTGTCCATGTTTAAATATCTTGAGCGTTTTTGCTTTTTCAATACTTGTTTTCAATGCTTGTTGACTTCTTTGGACATTTTCAAAACATTAATGTCTATTTTGGAGCACAATGTCCTTTTCCCACAAATACTGGATAGACCTCGCTGAGTCCTGAGACATGCAAGGAGTGATGAGCAAAGACATTAATAAGTAGTACTACTTTGTTCAGTGATAAATGTTATCTGTGATATGAGTGGCAGTCAGTAACATTATTCACGGACCCTGCATTGATTTAGCTACAGCTTGACATACAGTATTTACGTTTTAAATGTCTATAAAATATATAAACATAATAGGACTCTAGTGATGTACTGGCAGCTGGGGTCTTATCTGAACATGTGGTTTAGGCTACATATGATACAGATTATATGAGGAAAACATGTTGGCAAAGAATATTATTAATTTGATACTGTATTATTATTAATAAAAAGAACAAAAACCTAAAAATTTTGTTTATATTCTTAATGTAGTTTGCAAAGAAATGTCATGTAGATGTATTATTTAACTATAATAAACCATGTGTTTAGCTTGGTTTTTAATACATTTTTTTCTGTTCACAAAATTGTTTTGTGAAACAGATGCAATTGCAAAGTTTACTTTGTGAAGAGGCAGTGGTTGCAATTGTTTATTATTTTTTTTGTTAAGACTAGGACATTCAGTCAGTGCTGACAGCCTTCCGAATGATCTTACTCTCACCTTTATGAGCGCTAGCTGGGTGGGGATTAAACCTGGTGTAGAGGTTGCAAGCTGGGGTCTAGAATGTGGAGGAAGTGGCGTAGTGCTGGAGCTGAGCTGCTCATAGCCCACAGTCATTGTTAACATTCCTCAGCATTACCGTCATAGCTCTTTACATACTGGGAACAGCATGTACCTTTGGACTGACTTGCTGTGTTTATTTTTTCTCTCCTTGTGCTTCCTCTGACTGTTCATTCCTCTTTCTCACCACTTTCTTCTCATTGATCTTCTTTTTAGGTTTGATATCTACAGGAAGGTACCTAAAGATCTCACCCAGCCCACATACACTGGAGCTTTCAGTGAGTAGTGAAGTTTACGGCTTTTATCTGTAGTCATGCCAGTCTGTCTGGGTTCTGCCTTTACACACCATCAGGTGTCTGGCCTTTTTCTTGCCTTTTTTCTTACATGTTATCATTTGCTTTTTCACCTGTACCAGTATGGGATCTTCCCCATAGTATGTGATCCCCCCCCCCGGATTGATCACTGACTGCTTGATATGCCCTAAACTACAGGTCACTATTCCAGATACCTAGCTGCTTACACCATAATTGCTCATGGTTTCTCTTATGATGTAGCAGGGCTTGGGTTGTGCTAGCTTTACATAATCATAGGTATTGCCCTTTGGCTTGTGAGGGAGGAGATTCGGTGTAGCATTCCTCAGTGATATGATTTTGCTGTGGTGGTTCACAGTGGATTTAACGACTGTTTGACGGCTTTCAGATGGATTAGCTCACTTAGTTATATAAGCTGAAATTGGTTGTCATACAAACTAACCCACTCCAAGGACTGAATGTTTAACTTTTAACTGGTTTTCAATCCTGGAAGCAAATTATGCTTATAATGTGATATGACACATGATTAGTAGTTTGGTTAAACTGACTTGAAATGTTTGAGTGTGCTAGAAAAGTTCAATTAGCTGCTAAAGAGTAACTAAGTAATTTTCATTTTATGAAGTTATGAATAGGAGGAAATGTTTAACATCTATGTAAATGTATTTACCTAGTCACCAACACTATTACCAGTGTTTTCTAAGAACGAGTTCTCTCTTAATGAAGATCTAAATGATGTATCCTGTGTTGAACCTAATTGGTGGCATATGTGTCATAGCGACACTCCCTAATGTTTGTGCTTTAGGTAAACATTAACTTGAGCAAACTGGAAGAAACCACACGCTAGAGCGTAACTTGGTTGCCATAAAGTCATGTGATCATTGACTCAGTGGAGACTATCTCCATGTACACATGCTTTACTATATCTGCTTGCTCAAGTGTCATTCCCTCTCCCCCTTAGTCATTTGGTCACATGACTGCTTACATGTTCAAGGGCCAGGGCAGCTCAACCACATTCATGTTATGACATAATTCCATAGTTTGATTGTAGATTGACTGTTTTTTTTGTTGTTTTTTTTTTATTTATATATTTTTTTACAATCAAAAATTGTAGTTTTTGGATCTTTAGAATAAACATGTACCAGGCACATTGATGGTATTGTGCATATTCATAAGTACTTCCAAAAATAATAGAGAGGGCGAGAAAAAGGCACAGCACAGGGAGTTAAAAAGACACATCTGAGTGAAAGGCAAAAAAAAGAAAGTTGTTGATAAAATGTCTTGTAGGCAAAAGTAAGTAGGAAATTGAGATCTGTATATACGATGTGACTGAGGTGTACAGTTTTATCTAGTGAAAAGTAGGCAGGTATTGTAGTTATATAGCAAAAAAATTCACATCTGTTGTGATGATACAACTGCTACCACAACAACTACTACTACTGCTACTACTACTACTGCTGCTGCTACTGCTGCTACTGCTACTACTGCTACTGCTACTACTACTACTACTACTACTGCTGCTACTGCTACTACTACTGCTACTACTACTACTGCTACTACTACTACTACTGCTGCTACTGCTACTACTACTGCTACTACTACTACTACTACTACTGCTGCTACTGCTACTACTACTACTGCTACTACTACTACTGCTACTACTACTGCTGCTACTGCTACTACTACTACTGCTACTACTACTACTATTGCTACTGCTACTACTGCTGCTACTGCTACTACTACTGCTGCTGCTACTACTACTGCTACTGCTGCTACTGCTACTGCTACTACTATTGCTACTACTACTACTGCTGCTACTACTACTGCTGCTGCTACTACTACTGCTACTACTACTACTATTGCTACTGCTACTACTATTACTGCTACTACTACTACTGCTACTACTACTACTACTACTACTTCACTATAAAAAAAAAATTATGGCCCTCAAAGGATTGCTTTAACATGGATTAGTTTAATCACTGTGTATCATAGGAACACTTTCCCCAAAATGGATATGAAATGATTTATTTTCCATCATAATCACTAGTTTTGTATTATTCCAACAGACTGGGAAAAATAATGCAAAATGAAACGATTTACAGGCAAACATAACTAAGATGTGACTAAGACGTAAGCAGAAGATATAACACGACTGACAACGTTAGCTAAATGACTGATAGTGTAACTGACAACGTTAGCTAAATGACTAATTGTAACGCAAGGGCGTAAGTTTTATTTTTGACATGGGTGGGGACATAAAAGCTTTCTACGGGGGGGCTCCTGGAAGCTGAGGCGTTTTGCATTTGTGATATAATTCTGAGTGCAATTTCTTGTCACATAGAACCTTTATTTATAGATAGGGTAGACAACACACTCTGTCTGTATGTTCCTTGATTATGTTAACCAACAACAGGTACTGAGCTTCGTTTGGATTTAGTCACCATAGTCGAATCACGCCTCGGAACTTCTGTATCACACGTGACATCACTACATAAGAAACTGCAAAAAACTGCAGTCCTGTTAGGGAGGCGAGACTCGTATCGGAGAACGAGATGTATTGACTTTGTGTACCAAATATTAATTAGACACGGGCGGACCGTTGTATTTAAAAATTTCATAAAATAATTGCAGTGAACAATGAATCTGGGAATTAATTATTCTGGTAATACTGATAGGGACTTGCACAATCCGACGCTCTTGGTGTAACGTTACGTTACCATAACGGTGGTAGAAATTACTTTAACACTGAAGCTATGAATAAACATATAGAAAATAAATATTAAGTCACCTGTATTAACCAACGCTCCGTCTGTCCTGTTTGTGTGGGGACAAAAATTAGAGTGCTGTTTTGCTGCCGTCTTGAAAAAGCGCTCCGGAATGTTTTCGTATTTTGACTACGCGCAGCCGTCGTGCTTCATAGCGATGTGCCGATTACATTACTGATATTTACGTAATCTACTACATCGGTTATGTCAATGAGTCGGCCCTGATATTTTTTAGTAAATAGCTACAAACAGGTACTGTTATGTTGTTGAGGAAATGCAAATTATTAATAATTCTCAAATGACTTATAAACTTAGTATTTTGAATAGAGACACTGCTTTATACATTTGTCAGTTACTGTATTTAGAGGAGAGCTCATTATCCTGGTTGTATGACTGTTTTGTTGTGCTCATAAGCGTGCTCCTGAACTTTGGCTTTCCCTCCCTGCAGTCTCGATCTGCTGCTGTGTTTTCATGCTCTTCCTCTTTCTCTCCGAGCTGACGGGATTCATAGCCACAGAAATGTACGTATTGCTGAAGTTTTCTCCTAACTTACATCATGTGACACATAATGTGAAACAGTTAGAACAGGATGTAACCACTACTTATGACTCATCTGGGCCACAGTAGCAAAGGCCTTATAAACAGTATCCATTTGTATGCATTATGTGGAGATAAAGACTTTAATGCAAGCATAGAATTATATTGAAGTTGAAGGTTTTTGTTAAACAATAATGTCATGCTGTAAATGCAGTAATCCTTGTGGAAAAAACACATGGATGTGATATGACTGGTCCCACCGTTGGTAACCTATATGACGCAGGATATTTCACACAGGACATCATCTGTTGGCCTCTTGTGTCAGCCTTTTTTCATTCATTTAGCAGCGGAGTGGTGAAAGAGGGAGGAAGTGACCACATCATCAGCAGTGTAGCTCATGCTTATCTACTATTTAGCAATTCTGCCTCACAAGCAGTTTTTAAAAACAGTTCCTTTTGTCAATGAGAACACATTTCTACTGATTTGCATTGCATCTCACAATGTATAGATGAGATATTAATAAATGGCAAGAATGTGAAGGGCTATAATTCGTAATAAACTGAAGACATACAAATATATGTCTGATAACACGCATCTAATGTGTAACATTCGTTCATTTTTACAGAGTGAATGAATTGTATGTGGATGACCCAGATAAAGACAGTGGAGGGAAGATTGATGTGAGTTTAAACATCAGTTTGCCAAACTTGCATTGTGATTGTGAGTATATACATAAAATACATCAAATACTCTTATACTTTTTCTTGCTTTCTCAATTTTATGATATATAAACCTTTAAGCTGCTTTTTAACCAGAACTGAGCATTTCTGTAATGTTGGTCCAGTCCAAAATTTTCTGCTGAGATCCCTCAATGGTTTAGTTCTATTGCAAGATTTCCCTTAAAGTTTTTTTTGCTCATCACAAAAGTTCCCTAAAGTTTGCTCATCACACTAGAGCATCTCTCTCAAAGAGAGCTTGTGTATGAAAATACTGCATTAGTGTTTGTGGTTCAGGCTTGTGAGTTCTTAACTGGCATGTGTCATCAGTTGCTGACCATACTGTTACTGGCCAAACTGTTTTTAATACCTGTTCTTCGGAGAGGAAAAGATCCTCAAATATCCGGTGATTAGTTATAGGGAAAAATCCTCAAATATCCGGTGATTAGTTATAGGGAAAGATCCTCAAATATCCGGTGATTAATTACAGGGAAAGATCCTGAAATATCCGGTGATTAGTTATAGGGAAAGATCCTGAAATATCCGTTGGTTAATTATAGGAAAAGATCCTCAAATAGCCGGTGATTAGTTATAGGAAAAGATCCTCAAATAGCCGGTGATTAGTTATAGATAGATAGATAGATAGATCGATCTTTATTGATCCCTTTGGGAGGGTTCCCTCAGGGAAATTAGGAATTAGGAATAGCCGCTTCTCGTGTCCAAAAGCAAAGAACCAGAATTCTTCAGCTGTAAATAAGAAATCAAAATGCTTCTGCATTCAGGTAAAGAAGAACAACTGGTTATCTAAACCCAGCCAGAGAATAATCACCTATTTCTCATGCATTACACATTTAAACTATACCCGCTCCAACAAGTGGAAAATAGCACTTATAAAATAGCAAATGTCTAGCACCTTTGTGATTACAATAATAACTAAATCACTTTGCAACAATGCCATCATGCTGTAATGGATACATTAAGTTTAAATATAAAGTCTTGATGTTTCTTAGATAAATGGCTTATATAATTTAAATTCATTGTCTTGATAACTCTGGTTACCAATACTGTTGAGGTCCCTAAGTAAGGATTTTATTATTGCTCTTAACGGTGCTGAAGTGATGCAGGTTATATGTAAGGGTTTCTTTTTATGCTACACTATAACAAGCAGCATCAGAGCTCTGTTTCTTCTCTAGCATTATGTGTACACATTTCCTTTGTAGCAATCTTTGAGAAGGAAGTTTCATCTCTTGATTTATTGTTAAATGTAAAAAGTGAATCAAATGGCTTTTATCTCATATGTTTGTTAGATTTTGTACTCTGTCATTAACACTTGTAACCTTCCACTAGATTAGAACAGCAGGTGTGCATATCAGCAGTATGATGGCATCATTGCTTTGTTGAGCCAGTAGCAAAGATGTACTGTAGATATGCTTCCATGGTTTTAATGGTCTGAATGGATCTGGATTCTTAAATTATTAAATCATTTACTCTGGCATCAAATGAACAATATGGAAATATATGGATACCTAATATCATTTGATGGTTAGTTTTTGATTGTAATTCAGATGGTGTCTTGATTTCTGTCTTCTTTTTCTCACACTAAGTGGTGGGGTTGGACATCCAGGATGAGATGGGGAGACATGAAGTGGGCCATATAGATAACTCCATGAAGGTCCCCCTCAGCGATGGTTATGGCTGCCGATTTGAGGGCGAATTCACCATTAATAAAGTAAGAAACTCTGCTCAACTTTTCAGTGATTTCCTATTTTGGACTCGCATATAGTGGAACAGCAGTTTCACTGTCAATCCTTATAAATGTACACTTCAATTAATACTTTGCCCTGGGTCTATTTTTATACAGAACATTTTTATTTCTCAGCCTTAAGCTCAGTTTGTAAGAGCATTTAGAAGTAATCATTATACAAAATGGGCTAAATGGTTTTAATAAAACTGGGTGAGATGGTAGTGTTGTACCACAACGCAATAAATAACCCAAATCACTCCTTCCAAATTTTTTTAATAACTCTGCAGCTATCAAAGAAATAAAGATTGGTTTACCTCTAATTGGGAAGCAGCACCTCTTTGTTAGTAATGGGACAGTTCAAATGACATTAGTATTAGTTTCAATAGAACATTGTGACTGATTTATGGTTTACTCAAAATAATGCTAAATGGCTTCTGAAAGAATCATTGTTCTTGTATTTTCCCAAGATGCCATAGAGCCTTATAAAATGGAAAAATGTAGTGTTCTGGTTGGCTTTTTTGCATGCCAACCAGAACACTACAGAACATTGGACAACATATGCTGGTTTGATCATAACCTGAAAGCTTCTGAGGAAGAGTTTAAGTAACAAATAATTTTGACTAAGGCTTCACTATACATTACATATTCCATTTTCTCCAGGTTCCCGGAAACTTCCATGTTTCCACACACAGTGCTACAGCGCAGCCACAGAACCCTGACATGACTCACGTCATTCATAAGCTTACCTTTGGGGAGAAGCTTCAGGTCATTCATCTTTCCATAATGATTCATCAGGTCATAGATGCTGTCAAACTACATCCACCACACTTTAAAGCAAACATGTGCTCGGCGTTGTAGGTGCAGCATGTTCAAGGAGCCTTCAATGCTCTTGCTGAAGCCAACAGACTTGAGTCGAATGGTACGTTATTCTATCTATATCTTCAGTGTGCGTGAAAACTGTTTTATCCAAAAATAACAACACAATGATTGAATTTATTGTGTCTTCCACAACACACTTGTACTACATATTTCCTAATCTGCTACAATTCAAAAGTTTGGACAAGCATGGAAATGTCACAAATATCTTTTTATACATATAAAAGTATCTACTTTTCAGTTTAGTGATAAAATTGTTCTGGTAATGGTTCTCTAAACATTATTTTAAAGATAAATATTTGTAAACATGTAGCATTGTTGTATCTAGAATATGACAAATATAATAATGATGAATGTTTGTGGTTGGTGATGTTTACAATAATGTTTAGAGAACCATCTATGGTATGACAAATAGGGGAGGCCTGACTTTTTCCTTTCCCATTATGATAAAACATACTGCACTGAAAAATTTGTGTACTGTATGTACAGAGAGGAAGGTGTTTTAGGGCTGTAGAACATGAGCATCAAAAGGCAATTAAATCTGTACGTTTAATAATATGCCAGTGGAATCTGTTAGCTCATGGACAGCTGTCCTGTAAAAAGGGAGGGAGCAGTCCCCACATCTTACCTTTTGCACATACAAATTCAGCATTCATAGCTATTTGTTTTTCATAGATACTTTTCTTCATATTGTAAAACATGTGTTTGCATGGAAATAGTCTACTTTTATCTCATGTTTTTTTTTCTTTGCCAATGTAATAACTCTACACCCACAACCTACCCCACCCACAAATTACCCCACTCCTCCCTTCAGCTCTGGCGTCCCATGATTATATCCTCAAGATTGTTCCTACAGTGTATGAGGACTTGTCAGGAAAGCAAAGGTTCTCCTACCAGTACACTGTAGCAAACAAGGTAAGCCAAGACATTTAGTTAGATTTAATCATGATGTGCTTTATATAACTCAGCTGTAAAGTGCAGGTCAATAAACATGCATGTTTTTTCATCAAGTGTGTTGAAATTGGGCTCCCATAATGACCTGTGGTTACTATAGACACAACCAGGATTTATGGGTCTCTGTTTATGAAGCAGACACGTACATGACTGGGAGAACATGGGACACGGTTTACTATATAAGCATGTCACTTAGAATGAAAAATCAACAGTAGCAAGGCACTTTATATCTGAATTATGGTTCAACACTTAGTCTCTAAATCTGTTAAACGAATCCAGATTGGTAAGACATTGTAGGGCTGATGGCAACTCGTTATTTTTTTTCTGGCAGGAGTACGTGGCCTATAGTCACACAGGACGGATCATCCCAGCTATTTGGTTTCGTTATGATCTAAGCCCAATTACTGTGAAATATACTGAGCGGAGGCAGCCCATCTATCGTTTTATCACGACAGTGAGTTGCATAGGTGCATGCACACACTCATTTGAGTGCATGTGCAAACACACCGTTTCATAGTGCTGTACTATGAGGAACATCATATTACTGTTGTTGCCTTCTTAGGTTTAACCAATTTAGTTCTTTACACTGGTTGAAATAGTAGACATTTAAGTACATTTTTCTAATACAGTTTTTCTTCAAATTCACATTTGGGAAAAATCCTGTATTGTAGATTAAATATTGTTTTTATTGATATCCAATCTTGTTTTTCTTAGATTTGTGCCATTATAGGTGGGACCTTCACTGTGGCAGGAATCATTGACTCCTGTATATTTACGGCCTCTGAGGCCTGGAAGAAAATCCAGATAGGCAAGATGTCATGAGCATGACTCATTTAGCAGGCATCTTATTTATACCATGACGACTTTCCACTGTACTCCAACATGAGGCCAGTTTTCCCCTTTAAGAAACATTTTGTCTACATTTTATGAGAAGTGGGTTCTCACACATCGGCACAGGTGTAAAGCAAATCGGAAGGAAAATGTTGGATTAAGAAAAATCATTTGTAATCTGGCTGTAATATTGTAATCTTTTCTGAATTAAATTGTTGTTTTATTTTGCCTTAAGATATGAGGTTCTCTGAAGTATGCTATGGGGGGGGTATGAACAAAAGGTCACCAGAAGCACTACTTGCAGGTAATTCTTTGTTAATAAGTGTTTTGACTTTGATCAGAGATGAGCTTTGCTCAAGTTACATACACAAGTTACATAAAATGGGCGGATAGGAGTGTTCTGTGGTTAATTGCACAAAGTTAAAGGAGGTGGTGCACTACATTAATTACTGTTACAAATTATTTTTACTTACATGAATTGCTGAATTATTCATTTACTTAGCTGGACACGTGTTGTTGCGTGCAATTAAAGTATAAGACAGTTTGTTGGGGAAAATGAAACACTTGTTCAGACAGATGTGTCTTTAATGGTACTTTTTAGTTATAAATTAACATTTAGAAATGCTTTTACGTCTTATGTTAAATGTATTCTTGTGTTTTTGCTTCTCAAAGGAAGATTTGATATTTGCTCTTTAAAGGTAATCTTTGTTTTGGTCTATTTTGATTTGTTAGATGTTGTATTTGCGTTGCCTTTTACAGCTGTAAATGTTGGGACTGAAATGTATTTTGTTTATCATATGTCAAAGCTGCACACTCAACCTGTATCAAGAACAAAACATTTTTTAGCAAGTCTTCAACCTGCATACTTTGTTTCAGTAGTAAACATGCCATATGTCTCTAATAGGTTCAGATAGAAGAGTAATCCCTACCCAGTAATTGTTTAACCATCTTTTCCAGCATATCAAAACTAAAATATTTAGAGGGCCTTAACTTAAGAATTAAACAGCAAAAAAAAAAAAAAAAAACTTGAACGCATGTTTAACAGTTTTTATTTTAGACATGTTAGATATGGACTTTTGCTTCCTTTACTTCATTCAGACAAAATCACAAATAGCCTCCATCAGTTGTGCCAGGTTGGGTTGGGTCAACTTGACCTCATTTTTGTCAGGTCACTGGTGTCCTCTGATTTATATCAGAACATATAGTGTGAAAATAGTCTAGCAAGAACACAAACAAACAAATGGAAACTGATTACGTGAATGACAATAGGTTCTGACTATTCATTTACATTTATTTTGCTATATTATTTGCTATATTCTGAATTAGAAAGCCCTGTGTAAAACAAGATATACTGCTTTATTTTTCACCATTGGGCATTTTATTTTTTGAGGGTTTTATTTGTTTTGAAGTAAACAAAAGAACCGTACACTTTAGATTAAGATAAATGTGATAGATGTTAAAATACTGGAAAACTGGCAACTGCAATAATGGTGCCACCCAGTGGCACTGCTAAGGGGTATGAGGGTGATGTCAGTTCAGTTTATGAGGTAAGGTTGGTGGGAACCTAATGATCAATATGTTTTGGGGTCTTTCAGAGGTGCCATTACAGGTTGGAGGTAGCCAGGCAAGATCTATCAGTCACAGGCATGTCCAGCGCGGAGAAGATTTTTATCTCCTCCTCGGCTAGCTGGCCATACTCGTTGTTGTAGAAGGTCTGCCCAGAGATCTGATTGAAGAAAGGAGGCCGGTGCCTGCCGCCAGCTGGGCTGCTGGGAGTGAGAGAAGGGAGGGTCAAGAAAGAAAAAAAATTAGAAGTACAAATGCTTTTAAAAATATGAGGACTATAAGAAACCATGTTACAAAAAGCTTTGGGAGCTTCTGACATGTTAAAAGTAATTGTCTTTTTAAGGGATGTAATTTCAGTTAAGAAGGTTGAATGTAAAACTGTTGAAGGAACTGAACTATGTTGATTCCATATATGAAATTAACATATGAAAACTCAAGAAACCAGAGCTCACCTCTTTAGAATGACTCTTTTGTGCTGGTGTTCGAACCTCTCCAGCTCCTCAGAAGCCAACACCATACCGCTGTCTGTCTGGCTGTCCTGCAGGGACATGGTAATGTATAGGACTGGGCGTAAAATACTATTCACAGAGGCCACTATCAGTTGGCCTCCTTCATGAATGTCCTGTTTTTAAGAATAGGGCTGGTGCTTTCTGGATATTTGGCTTATGTCTATATAAATGCATATATATCAAATGGAAATGTACAATATGTATAAGACTAAAACATGATGCAATTTTGTGATGTGCTTAAACAGAGCAGGAAATTGCCAGTGTTCTTAACCTTTTCACAAGGCTATTCACCAATTGGTGTCACTAAATATGACACTAAGGACTGCAAACATGTATTTGTAAATTAACAAGATTCTAGTATGGCAAGTCATCAGATTTTTGGGTTCATCACTGAGCCAATAGTTTTTCCTGAACACAAGTTTTTTTTTGCACATGTGCAATGCTACCCATAGTAGCATTTTATAAGGAAAATAGATAATAAAAGATAATTGGACACTTTGTAATTTAACTCCATTTGCTTAAATTTACTTATCCTGTATTCATAAAATATTTGTCATAAAATATTACTAACATGCAGCCTTAGAGGCTTATGAAACAGCCTTACATGTGGTGACTTTTGGGAGATCATCTCTATTGGTAGCTCCTCAAACGTCTTCACCCGAGAGTGGCATTTCTTGGATGGGCTCACCATCAAACACCCAGAGAATGACACACAATTGTAGTATCTGGGAAAGGATTGTGACATAGTTTTTAGGAACATTTGATACAAAAATGAAATTAGGCATGGTGGAGCCTAATTGTAGGATGAACTGCAAAAATTATATTGCTTTCCAGTCTTATTAATCGACTAATTTTGCCATGTTCTAGCATGTGGCAGCAAGTATATTATGTGGCAGGGCAACCTGGCAGGCAGGCTGTCACAGGCCAGTCGAAGCTCTTCCTGTGATGGAGGTCTTGACGACACCTGTGAGAAGCCATCGTCTTCTGAACTCTGAGACACATTGAGGGTGATATCCTGTGAAATAACAGGAACAGTCCATAAAACTGAAACAAATGTTCTGAAATATCAATATTTTGTGTTTTTACTAGCAGTGCTCACATAAAAATACACTGATAGAATAATTTGAAATATTACCATATATCCTTATACAGTTTATATTTCTTTACAGCTTTTTTCTCAGCAACTGAATAAAACACTTGTTAAAAAAGGAATCTAAACTTATGTGGATACATTTATTAATATTAGACATATACATTATACCAGTATTGTTATGAGGCAAATGCTAAAAATGCCTTTGTCATTCAATAGAAATTGTATATAAGCTAGAAAGCTTTGCATTGGTTAAATAATTTCTACCTGAATAGGCATACACTGAACTTTAGACATATACATTGTCTAAACATGTTCATTGTCATACACTGATATATAAGCCTCCTGTCCATCCTTGTAACCTCTCCATCGCCACAGCTAAA
>JAOXYF010000010.1:12388295-12401609 GCA_028565775.1 Sternarchorhynchus goeldii
TTTGTAAAGCTGCTTTGAGACAACGTCTGTTGTTAAAAGCGCTATAAAAATAAATAAACTTGAAACTTGAACTTGAATGCTTCGGCATACCAAGACATTTTGGATAATTCCATGCTCCCAACTTTATGGGGACAGTTTGGAGCTGGCCCCTTTCCTCTTCCAACATGACTGTGCATCAGTGCACAAAGCAAGGTCCTTAAAGACATGGATGGTAGACTCTGGTGTGGATGAACTTGACTGGTCCTGACCTCAACCCGATAGAACACCTTTGGGATGAATTAGAGCAGAGCCAGGCCTTCTCATCCAACATGAGTATGTGACTTCACAAATGCGCTTCTGGAAGAATGGTCAAAAATCCCCATAAACACACTTCTAAACCTTGTTGACAGCCTTTCCAGAAGAGCTGAAGCTTTTCTAGCTGAAAAGGGTGGGCCAACATCATATTGAACCCTATGGACTAGGAATGGGATGTCACTTAAGCTCATATGTGAGTTAAGGAAGGTGAGCGAATACTTTTGGCAATATAGTATATACAGTGAGTAAAATAAGTATTTGAACACCCTGTGACTTTGCAAGTTCTCCCACTTAGAAATCATGGAGGGGTCTGAAATTTTCATCTTAGGTGCATGTCTACTGTACATAATCTTAAAAAAAAAATCTGGAAATCACAATGCATGATTTTTTAATAATTTATTTGTGTGTTTCAAAATCCGAGGCTTCAGAATCCCTCGTCCCATCAGATTCTGGACTTCACGCACTGGTTTCCAGATGGCGCACAATCTCCTTTGAAGGTGAGAGCACTTGAGAGTTGATGGTTGTCACCTTATGGTTGAACTACATTATAGTTGGCAAAGAAAAGGATGATACAGACAAAGGAAGGAGGTGACCTTCAGGTCAGCAGACGAGGAGTAATCTCCATATCAACAAAGGAGCAAAATGACCATTTGAAAGAAGCATATTTTCTCTCAGGTATATAACTTTATTTGTAATCAGTCAATCAATTATTACAATAAATGCTTCCACTTTAATGTCAATGGCTTTCACATTAATAACTGGGTGCAAAATGAAACTGTCAAAAAGTGTCCCGATGTCCACACCTTGATAAAGCCTATAACATTTGTTTTTTCAAGGACAAAAGTCTTGTTGTTTCTTTAAATGCATTGGTCTCCATTGTCAAATTAGTGCTCAGAAACCAGCATTAAAGCAGAAGACAACAAATCATTTGTCAAGGCTCACAGCTTGCAGAAAGGAAGGACAGTGGAAAAGTGTCAGGATGACACTCCGTCTCATACTCAGCCTCCACATCAAAGTTCCTGAAAGCAAAGAACACCAAGGTGCTCCAAGATTGGCCAGGCCAGTCACCAATCAGACTATTTTCTGGTAGTGTTCCAGCTTAGAGTACATGAATTCGGGTCTATCTGAGCTACACTAGATATTCCTAGTATCCCTAAGCACTTTTGTAAGTCGCTCTGGATAAGAGGGTCTGCCAAATGCCATAAATGTAAATGTAAATGCAATCATGAACATTTGAGCATGTCTGGGTAAGATGAGGGAGGCTTGGAAGATGAAACCAAAAAATCTTGATGAACTCAGGGAGTCCTGCAAGACTGCTTTCTTTGCCATTCCAGATGACTTCATAAATAAGTTATTTGAGTGATTGCCCAGACTTATGGATGCAGTCCTCCAAGCTCATGGAAGTCATGTACAATATAAATGATTTTTTCCAAGGCACCATGACTATGTTGTAGCATGGTGCCTTGGAAAAATGTTGTAGCATGTTTGTGAATTCAAAATAAAGTTTATGTATAATTTCAAAATTATTTTTGTATATAACATGACTTTATATGAAAATCTGACCTTTCTGTCCTAATTACAGAAATGTCATGGTACGCCCTCTGGGGCGCCACAAAAAGGGAGGCAGAAATGCTGAGCACAGGAGAAAAAGACATTTCACTTTCGGTTTTCACAGTACCGAACATACACAGCAACGTTAACGTACTCACATGAACGTAGCAATGACAGCACTGACAAAGACAGACAACCGCCCTGTGACAGACACATGCTTATATACACACTCGCTAGACTCTCCACAGGTGCGACACATAACAATAACAAGATACTAACAAGACGAACATATAAGGGAATTTAATTATCCGTGATTCATTTTACATTCTGAATCAAATGTCTCTCTCTAGTTAGACTATCTGGCGGTTGGGCTGACCCCGATCCTACTGGCGTCTAAACTATCTTTTAGACTGTCCTTCAGCCTTAAGCATATCTACAACCCCCTTCCTATCTGATGGTTGGACTGACCCAGATCTGAACATCATCTAAACACCTTCTTAGTGGAGGCCACTTCTTGGAGTTGTTGTTTTAGCTTTTGATCTTAGACCAATCATGTTACCCCACACCATCACTCTCTTCTTCCACATAATCTCTTTCTTCTATTTAAACTTTTATATTGTTAATAAACTTTAGAGCATCTTCTTGACACCTGTGTGTTGTGAATTTGTTCTCCGAGATATTGTAACGAGGCATACTGAGGGCTGAACTAATCTCTGGTCGAATCCTGAAGGTACTCTGTGTCAGTTGGACTGTACAAAGGCTGAAAGCCTTACAGAACATTTAACACCATACCCCCTTCAAACACAGAGACACACGCACACCCCTCACACAGACATGCCCACACAAGCACAAGACAAAGGAGGGAGCCCACCCCATCATGACATGATAAAACTCAATAAATTATACAAAACTTTCTTTTGGTACAATAAGCATAAACTAGAGAGTTTTGCCTTTCATATAAGCCATTTCAAAATTTAACTGATCAACAAGATAAGTTATTATTAGCTTTTTCTACAACTTGGAAAAGTGACTTTCTCAGAGACTGAGAAATGTGTTTAGCTAGTGTTTTTGGAAATTTTAATGTTACTTCATTGGTTTCTTTTTTGGTTGCTGCCTTATTTGAACATGTGGGTACAGCTTCCTGGTGGAAGAATAAATCATTTCCTCAATAATTAATTAAAATTTTATTTTAATATTTAAATATATTTTACACACATCCCTACAACTCTTTTAAACCAATTCTACACGTATAAATTTTTTTTGGTTACATTTTTTTTTAGTAATTTACAGTACTGCAGTTCTGATGCTATGGTGCATACAGTTCTGATGCTATGGTGAGCAGCCAGCATTGGGTGGTCCTCCCAACTCCCAGCTCCACTCCCCTGATAAACAGTGCTTGCATTTCAGATAAAAAAAAAAAGTTACCTTTTTTGGTTCATTGGATAGAAGATTTTTTCCCCACAGCTTTTTCCTGATCTTTAAGAATCTTGCCAGATTCTTTACATGAAACTCAAGCGAACATTATTCTCCACAGGCCCTTCTATCTTGACATATGATTAAAGAAATGGTCCATAGACATTTGTTCATCCAATAGGTTTCTGCTCTCTGCTCAGGACTTCTGTAGAGTGACTTTTGGTATTCTTTCTTACCTCCCTGATAAAGGCTCTTTTTGTGTGGATGCCAGGTTTGGCCAGACAGCCAGTCAACTGGTTCTTCTTTCTACAAATTCAGTAGCACTATGCTTACAGAGCTGATGAAGGACCTCTGTACGAACCTCCTGTTTCTCTGGAAACCTTGTTTACTTCACTGCAAATCATATATATATATATATATATATATATATATATATACACACACACTTTTTATGTGAGTGAATTGTGTTCTATAGAATGTCAGACTCACTTGTCACATAGAAGTAAATGATTCGCTCATCTTTGCCCACTTTGTTCTCAGCTGAACATTTGTACATAGCTGACACATTTGCACTCAGAATGATGATACGGCCCACTGTCTGCAGGAAAAATGGAAACCAAGTTAACTTGTATGTTACTTTTTCCCAGATGCTAGTCCTGTTAATGTGTCCTGTGCTCTATGACTCCAAATTGCCTTATGCCAGTTCTTCACACAGGAAATTACCTCAGAGATGTAACTAAGAAGAGCATATAAGTGCTCTTAATATGCTTGTTTATTCCTACTCACAGAAAGCATGTAGAGGAAGAATGGTTTAAATATTTTAAATGTGCAAACACCAGTGCTTGTGTCCTCTCTAATTTGTCAGACAAATGCTATAAGGGTACAAATATTTAGGTCACTTTTATAAAAGCAAAAAAGGTTTTGTACTCAAGATGTGCTTCACAAACTCCTTGTTCCTGTTGTGTAAATTGAGCAAAAGAAAGAAAACATGACACCAAACCTTTAACTTCCCATCACTGGTTTCAGACCAAGTGTCCATGCTCTCAACAGTATTCACAGTGTCTTCAGGGTCCAGATCCATCCAGTCTTGGCAAAGAGGATGACCCTTATCCTGTTGTCGAGCTCTAGGGAGATTTAAATCTCAGTTAATTTTTCTGGAAACCTTGTATACTTCACTACAATTTTGAATATATCTTTCTATAGACCACTACAGTTACTCACCTGGAATCATCTTTGAGTGTGTGTATATTATATAGCTGTAGTCAAAACTGCAGTGAAGTTTACACAATATTTCCAGAGAAACAGGTTTTAGTCAGAGGTCTTTGATTAGCTGTGTAACCAAACAACCAAACTGCTTCTCTACATTTCTTGTAGTTGTAGTTACTTCCTGTTACCTTCTTCATATTGGACAGCTGTCCAAATCATCCTTTTTCTCTGGAAACTGTGTATTTCACTATAATTTTTAATATTCTTTTTGAATAATTTTTAATATGGAATTGTTCAACTTATCTAATTTCTGAGCTAGTTATCCACAGGTGTTCATTTTACATAGTCATTTGTCTTTTCTAGGTGTCAGCTTTTTATTAGATACTTGAAGAAATTTTCCTGATCTTGTATCTCATTACTTTGCTATAGCTAAGACTTCTGAAGAATTGGGAATGCCTCTATGAAAACCACTTTGAGTTAGATTTAATTTTCAGTCAAGTTAATATGTGGATTTTAAGGACAAGGAGAGGAAATGTGGGATTCTGGTGATAAATCCTATATGTGCCATGAACATGACGGCTGTGCATGTGTATGCAAGAGAGAAAGGGAGGACATGCGGATGGATGAAGGAAGTGTTTTTAGTTCTTTTTTTGCTTTCCTGTGGATGATCTTTATTTTATTGCTTTCCTGTGGAGCTAAAGAGGGACTCAAATGATACCTCCTACATCATTTATAAGGGAAAGCTGCCAATTACCAGCAATAACTTTAATATCCTTTTTTTAGTCTAGAGCATGGAAAGTCGTTTCACTTGATCTCTGCTGTAATCACATGAGCTAGACATGGATGCTTAAAGGATGCTGGAGCTTGACTGTTGTTTACCCTGGACCTGCAAATATAAGAGCTGCACACAATTCAATTCCAGGCCAAAGCAGGCTCTGACTGTGTGACTCTATGGTGTGACCACATAGCCCGAGCGAAAAGACAAAAGAGGAAACAGGCTGCAAAGATGGAGTTCTCCATGCCATACCCCCAAGCCAGGGCCAGAGGAAGTTACCATGGCCCTTGATCGCAGGGTTCCTGTTATTTCTGATGACCCATCATCACATTTACCTTGTAGCATGGCTCCGTTGTGTCGCTATCTGGCACTAGGTGGGCAGAGCACTATAAATATCTGGCCCTGTCCATCTCCTCCTCCATCACCCCCAAGCTAATATACGGATGTGGGAAAGATGGTGCCATGACATGAGCCTCTCACCTCTTACTACTGAGGAAAAAAAACAGCCAATGGCTATGCACCAAGAGGGACAAAGACTACCTGGCCTGAACTAAACTGATGTGGCTTTATGTTTCATGTTCAAATGTGGTTTCAACAACTTTAGCCTTCATAGTCAGAATGTCAGTCATTAGACTTGTTTGATAATTTATGCTGAAATACGCTGAGTTTTTTAAATCTTGGTTTTGTTGACAAATAACTCTTATCCATACTCAAATATAGTAACCCAACGTATCCAGTAAAGATGATCAGTGGACCAGACATTTATAAAAAGGCTTAAGGCCATACCAAAATTACATGTGAAATATGCAATTTACCAACCACACAGCTACTGTCAGCCCAGGTATAAATTTCAGATGTACATTTTCATACAGTATTGAAATAGTGCACCTCAAATATTATTATTCTTTTGTAAAGTCTTTAAAAACCAAGGCACAGCACTTTCGCTCTCTGTATTTGTATAATAAGTTGAAGAATATGACTTGTATCAGAAGATCCCAGCCTGTAGTTTTATAATCACGGTCCTGGATGCACTACTTACAGAGTTCTGTGAGTGATGTTGAGGCCACAGGGGCTCCATGGTCTCCACTGCCAGGTTATAGCTTGCGGGGAAGGGTAGCCAGTAGCAGTGCACGTGAGAGTCTGTCGGCTGCCCCACCGGTAGGGGTTACTAGGTGCTGCTGCCTCCTTCTCATGGATCTGAGGCAGCTCTTCACAAAGAAAGAGAAAGACCGAAGGCCCAGGCATTTGAAAACTGTCATCAGAATGCAGATAATAATATTAGTACGTAAATGGGGATTTAATGGTCAGATTGCTTATAATATGGCAGAGAAGAGGGGTAGTGACAAGGAGATAATGAGAGGAAAATACCATTGACAATCAGAGTAAAATGGAGTTTTTTCTCTATGGCAGCAGCACTGTTATTCAAAGCCAAAGTGTAGTTGCCAGCATCTTCTTTACGCACATCCCTGATCTCCAGGTTATGATCTTGGAATCTGAATCTGCTGAACTCTGGCCGCTTTGTTATCAGTGTCATGTTTTTATACCTGCACACATATGAGCACCATAACTTACACTGCTTTTCTATTACACTATGCATAACATCTGAATCTTTGCAACTCAAGATCTGTCATATTTCCAAATAACATTTTACTACTCTATATAAGTATTGTAAATATACACAAATTTCTATGAGCAGGCAGATATGTAGATTATGATATATATATAGGCTTGAACATCTGGTTGCTTTTAAAGCATACAGAATGAACTTACCAGTGGGTGAATGGCCCAGGATATGCAGACACTTTCACAGACAATATGACAGACTTTTGACCAACTATAGCTTCCACAAGAGAACCATTCCTGTAGTCCAAACTGATGAAAGGCTCCTCTGAAATTCAACAAACATCAAAAGTTGAATTGCACTAAGAGTAATTACTAAAGGTATGTCCAGAGTAGGTAGGTCTATAGTGCTCAGTGTCATTAAGCTGTCTCAGTTCTTCTGGTCTTACTGTGCACTATGATCAGTGTGGAACGTTCCAGACTTCTGTCCACACTATTAGCAGAGCAGGTATAGAAACCGGAATCATTCATGTTGACATTGCGGATGGTGAAGGTGCTGATGGCCTCTGTTGCTTGTGCCATTATATTTCGTACAGGATGAAAATTCACTACCCTGTTCTCCTGAAAGCATGATGACAGTTATAAAACTCCTACAAAAGTCTTATTAAAAATGCAGGATATTTATCATACTGACAGCAAAATATCAAGTTATTCTGTCTAGATATATCACATGTATTCATATTTAATAAGTCTTCAGCAGTCCAAATATAGTAATAAGGATGCAAGTGGCAAGAAGTTCTCCATAAGGACAGAAGAGGTGCTCCTGTAAAACTGTTTTTAAAAAAGTTTACATTTAAATTTATATATGCTTCCAGACAATTTCTCACCAGTTCTGGCTGATATAGATTCCAGATGTTTCCTTTGTCTTCCATTTAACATTTGATTATCTTATCTTTTATTTAGATACCATTGCTTTTCTAGAACATTTTTTTATTCTTTACTGATAAAGGAGTTTTTGCTGGAGATTTTACCGGAACAGCTAAATATACATTTGTCTGAATATACGGAAGAAATTTTTATACTATATGTTGTCAAATATCTACAGCTTAAGAAACCATGATGGTTTGGGAGATGCCTGTTCAGCCAACATGCTAGTTTATCTACAGGAACCAACAAATCAGGCATTGGTTCATTATTACAATCTTTTCCAGATGTCACTTTTTTATTAGATACATTAAGAAATTCTCTTGATACTATATTACAGCTACACACAACTGAGACATTTGAAACATTGGGAACATAAGCCTGGTGAAAACTATTTTGAAATTAAGTATTATATTTATTACTACTTTTTCTGTTTTCACTTTTAATTCAAAGAGGCAGAAGTCAAGAACTAAAATGTAACATTAAGGAATCACATATAAAGAACAAAAATAAATAGAACAGCAATATAGCAACATATTATAGCCATCATTCTGATGGAATTAGAATTAGTATGCTGTCATTGTACATCTGTACAATGACATCATTGTACATCTGTACAATGACATTACATGTGTAGAACCTGATAGTTCTAAATGTAATAAAATATCAACAGTAATAAAAATGAGAAATAAACTACAGATATTACTACTAATTTACAAACAAATTGTAAACATACACATTTTGTTTTGTTCTAATGATCTCACCGTGAACACTTATTGCATGCAGTGAACAGAATCATTGTTGCATGTTAATATTGTTCTGGAGGGGGCAAACACAGGACTAGCTAAATCCTAATTACTGACTGATCAATTCTGAATGTTACTGCAACATGGCCTATATGCATGTATATTTATGGATCAATACCCACTGCAAACATAGCAAATTTTATATATATATATATATATGCATTTTATATATATATGCATTTTGCAACAGGCCTTTCATTTACCTTTTGTCCTGGGTAGGCCCACTTGAACTCCACACCTGTGTTGAACTCAACCAATGCTGTGCAGTTGAGGACCAGAACATCGCCCTGCATCAGCTCAAGGGGTGAGTCTTCAGGAAACATCTTGAGCTCGTAAAACTTTCTTCCTGCAGGTTGTTCACGATTTCAAGGATAGTCAGCACTTTTGCACAGTCAACACAGCCAAGGAAGAGTTCAGGTTTGGTTCTTGCTTATTTCCTGAAACTATGTGTCAGTTACGTGCCTAAGCCTGTTCAAAATACAAAGTAAAGAGAGTCTCACCAGTTTCCATCACCAAGTAGATGCTGGATAGGTACACACTGCCGTGTGAAGTTATAGAACAGAATAAGCCAGAAATGATTGACATGCTGTCTATAATGATTCTGGGGACAGACCACCCTCGCTTGTTGTTCCACGTGATCTCTTTACTTTCCAAAGGCACAACGGGATTTTCTACCTACAGACAAAGTGGATTCAAGCTCAAATGATACTCATGGTAGATACCTGAGAAAAAATAAGATCTTAATAGTCCCACTACATTAAGATTTCATTCAACAATACCAAACATACCATTTGGGGAAATATGTGTGCATTATTGTAAATTTGGAAGTTTAAGCTAAAACATCACGCAAACACCTCTGGAATTCAGACAGGACAAATGTTTCTGGTGACACTGATTTTATTACATTTTTCATATCTGCTTGCCTTTGGGATACAGAGGCAGGACAGCATGCAAGAATAAACTTCATGGAAGCGGTCAAAGCTGTACATAATCTAAATACTAATACACTGTATTACTATTACCCTTGCATGAGGAGCATCTTCAGTATTTGAATGAAAACCTGTAAATTGCAACAAATTTTACTCTGTCACATTAATTTTAATTAGTCTAAGATCTAAATGAATTTCAATACAGTTATTTGTATCTGGAGCACATTGCTTTAGGTTCCTGTGGAAGGATCAACATGAACTGGATATTGCCCATCTTCTGTAAATTTCTGAGATAAGAACAGTATCCCTATACTTAACTGCACTTTGGGCTCATGCATTAAATTTCACCATGTGAGCACTAGTTTAGGATCAGTTTACCCTTCACCGTGAATATGGACATTGAGAAGCTGATCTGAAGGTTACCTTAAGGCATTTTATCTATATGACCCCTCCTTTTTCTTTGTAGTGCAAGTTGTCACACTTACTGAGTAGAGGGTAACGTTCAGATCAGGATCAGAGACCAGACATGGCACCTCAATGTACTTGTCTGAAGTTGTTATGAAGATGGTTTCCATGTCATTTGTCTTGACAAATGGCTTATTGGGGTCTATTTGGGAAATAAATGTGAGTTATCATCAATATATAGACAAAAAATCTCTATACTTTGATGTTCTGGAGTTTTTCATTTGAAAAGCAAGTTAAATGCAACCTAGGAAATAATACATCCTAAAACAACAGTCAAGGTTGGTTACTACACCACCAAATGTCCCAACAAAACTATAACAAATTTAATAACTAAATACAACTTACAATAACATATAGCATTTCTACAACACACTAGTAGCATCAGTGTCACTAACACTTACATCCACATCACATTAGGAGTCATGAATCACTGCCCATACTATTTTTTCCAGCTTTATCTACAGTATTCATTGCTGATGAATACAGTATTCATTGTCTCCTGCAGAAGCTGAATCTGAAGGTCATTCTCTCATCAAAAATCAAGAGATCTTCAGCATATTCAAAAGCTCATAATAACAAGATTCTGTATTCAAGCCCTCTTTTTCCACATAGGAGTGAGGAGGTTTAGTGGGCTACTTCTTAATGACCTGGTGATGTAACGGTCCCTTATGCTTATGCCCCCCTAATATTTCTTGCAACAATTTGAAACTATAATGGGGAAATCATTTCCTCTTAAAAACACACCGATTTTTAATTTAAAATAAATGAAAACACTGAAGACTATATTATGAAGTGAAATAAAAGCAACACCCTCTAACTATTGTTCCATAAATCAGGACAATTTTTACTTGCAAAAATTCTGAATATTAGAATTGTATTTTTGGAAACTTTAAAATACCAAATAAAACAAGTCATGTGTGGAAGACAAATTTACAAATGAATTATTCCTTCTATAAAAAGTCTGAAATAATGAATAGCACTGTAAACTCACACCGCTTTATCAAAAAGGACAAGACACAGAAAACAGGCTGGGGTAAAATAAATAAATAAAACTACTGCCTGGCCTAATGATTTCGTTTCTTCTAGGATCATTAAATTGAGCATTAAATTGTACAAATGCCATTACATCTGAAATTATGGAAAAAAATTCATTTGAGGAAACTGTTTTTAATCAAAAATGAGTTTGCTCATCTGTACTACATGGAGACAATTGCAGCACATGTATAAACTCCACACACTGTCCTTACAAAACTTTCAAATAAACACAAGGCACCATTTACCTCGTACAAAGACATAGATGCTGGCAGCTGTGGTTCCATCGATGATAGCCTTAATATCCTGGTAGAAACAGCGATAGTAGCCAGTGTCGTCACTGCGACCTTTGGTGAGCACAAGGATCTTGCAGTAGGGTTTCCCAGGCTCTCCCTGGCACTCCTTCACCCACAGACCCCTCTGGTTTTGGGTGTGGGTGGCTGACTGCTGCCCTTCTTGCTTACTGAGCTCAGCTTTGTCAAGAGACTGCTCAGGCCAGGCCCAGCCCAGAATGTGTTGTCCCCTGAAAGGAGTATCACAGGTCACAGAAAGTTTCCCAGCACCCAGAATGTTTATTCAGATGAAGCCATGTGAGACAGATGTGCTTCAGACTTTGAGTCTGCACCTAATAACCTACTAACCTACTGCTGCCCTTATATTTCTCTGTTCAAGATTACAACTTCCTTCATTATTTTACAGTACACTGAGTACGGCAGTGTCTTGAGCGTGATTCCAACTTTCCAAAAAATGTATACACATCATCTAATCTCATTAGAACATAAATATTAAGTAAATATCAGTACTCCAGAGTAGTAATTTCCAGTTGACTGCCACCTAAATTCCAACTGAGTAATTTCCAACTGTTCCAGACTAAGTTGTGATTTTCTTCGCTCAACTTTGGTTCCCCTGGTACAAAATCTCATCATTAGATTGCATGCAGCAGTCAGAAGAGATAACAGTGACTTCCTCCCTAACAAGCACAATGAAGCACAATGATGTTCTGTACTTTAGCCAAAGCTATATAACATACATAATGCTGCCCATGAATCATGTTGGGATGCAGCCAAAAAACTTTCCAAAGGCATATATGTTTGCTGTGGGTGAAAACAAGGTATTTGGCAGATTCTTGGCCAAGGCAGCTAAAGAAGGATGAGAGATAAATGGAGTTGAGTTGCCTTTTTCTTCCCAAATGTTTCTGGTGCCATTATCTGAAAATTTATTTAAATTTCCCTGGATGTGTACAGAGCCTTGAGGTTATATGATCTATTTAATAGATACATTTTCTTATTGTGTACTTTAAAAGGATTTGCTCAAGAGCATACATGATACAACCTGCTTCTGATGCACTGTGTCATCAGCCTTATGGCACATTGATCCTACCTGCATGTGATGCTCAACGTGTCATTGGCATCAATCACAAGCTGGTCTTTGGTGCTGTTGAGGATAGGTGGGGTCATAGAAAACCCAGCCACCACACCTGATGGCAGAGAGGAGAGGGTGAGGTTTTTATTTGTTTATTTATTTATTGAGGAATAGTCAAAATGCCTACATTACTGATAACCATCACTGTTCATGATAGCATGTTTAGGTGCCACACCTCAACTTCCTTCCTTCCTTTCTGTCAAATTCGGTTAGATAATCACCACATTTGAATAACTCCTAATTTTATAGTACTTACATTTGCTTTAGGTATTTTTCTAAGCATTCTTGGTCAGAAGAACAGAATCAGCTTCATTCCCTGCTGTAATTCAAAGCAATTAGTGTGACCCTCTTCCTCACAAGCCAACTACACACGTCAATCAGAGATCATTTTTCTGGACTACCACATCTTATGCACACAGTTCGACTGCTTCACATACATCCTGTCTCTGTTACCCACAAATGAAGAGTATAAATATTTGACAGTGAGGCCATGACTTAATTGGAGTTCAAGTCAAGTTTCTTGGCTGCTTGCAACCTAATGGGTCAAAACAATACCACCTACATGTTATAAAGACAAATCTGAACCAACACCAAGAGACAACTGCCAAGGCTTTTAAAAAGTCAGCATCTTTTTTTGTTGACATTCGACAGTCATTTGCTTAGATTTTCTGATGTTTAATACTATATGCACTGTTGCAGACAGAAATAATAAAGGCCATTTACAATACTTGTTATAACACCAGTAATGGGCAAATGTTCAGTTAATCAAATAGGCTGTGGTGTTTTTCTTTAGGGAAAAATGGCAAGAAAAATATGTGGGTGCATGTACAGGAAAGTCATCTTCTCTGCATGACATAACATACACTATATTGCCAAAAGTATTCGCTCACCTTCCTTGACTCACATATGAGCTTAAGTGATATCCCATTCCTAATCC
>JAOXYF010000010.1:12413203-12424814 GCA_028565775.1 Sternarchorhynchus goeldii
CTCGGACATTTGTAAAGCTGCTTTGAGACAACGTCTGTTGTTAAAAGCGCTATAAAAATAAATGAACTTGAACTTGAATTACCATTTGAGTAGATAATTAATTATGCCTGAAGCTGCATTTTGATTTCATTTACCATGTAATGTTTGTATATTTGATTTAATATAGAGTATAATACTGCACATAAATATGTTTTGTTATTTGGTCATTGTTAATTAAAGATTATTATTAGCAACACTCACATAATTATTTGATATGGACAGTATTACATAAATACCTGTATTGGAACTATCCCTTTTTGTTTAATTCTTACTGGTTTTTCTCTCTGAATACATTTAGGACTGGGTTGCTCACAAGATGGTGTAAACATAATGATTGTCAATGGAGGAGTCTGTTATATAGAGTGAGGTTCTCAGTTCATATTCAGAATGTTTTATCTTCACTTATTATTCTTCCATTCACTTATTGTTATTACATAATTACTAAACAAAAAGGCACACATACAGAAGAACCCATTTTTATCTTATTATCTGGTGTCTGTTCTGTTTGTGATGTTTTTTCCTGGTCGTCACCTATGGGTGAGCGAGTCACTGTGGGTCTGGACGTCACTTATGGGTGAGCGAGTCACTGTGGGTCTGGACGTCACTTATGGGTGAGCGAGTCACTGTGGGTCTGGACGTCACCTAGGGTGATCTAGTCACTGTGGGTCTAGTCTTCTGTTTGAATTAGGAAAAATCACAATCAACAGATCAACAGAAAAATCAATACACTCAAATAACAACTAACATATTACTGAAAAATATCTAGATATCTATAAGATATTTATAAGACATAAATGCACCTGCACTGTATCGGCCTTCTTGTTAATAATGTCCTGATTGTTGTTGTCATCAGCTGCCTCTGGTGTTTTTGATTTAATAAATAAGAAATAAAAAATGTCAATTTACAAATGATGTTTCCCAATTCTGTTCTATAGAAAATTAATTAATCATTTTAAAGCAATGAGCAATTTAAAATGTGCTCTCTAATCTTTTTAACATAGTCATATAGTTGTCTCTCTTGCTCTTTTCTCTGTGGAGAAAACCAGAACCAACACTATGTGATTGCATTGTAAACTGCATTGCAAGTTTAACGTTCTAGTTTAAAACCCCAATTTTCAGGATTTCATGCACTCACAGTTATCTTTACCATTTGTTTTGATTTGAAGTGGAATGGCTTCCTTATAGGGGTGACATAGACTCAAATCAAATCAAATCATGTTTTATTTATATAGCACCTTTTACAACAGATGTTGTCTCAAAGCAGCTTTACAAGTGTCCGAGTCCAAGTGCCCAGTGAGCAAGCCCAGGGCGATAGTGGCAAGGAAAAACTCCCTAAGAGTGTGAGGAAGAAACCTTGGGAGGAACCAAGACTCAAGGGGGGAGCCCATCCTCTTCTGGCTGACACCAGTCACCATGACAACAAGATAAATATATAAAAAACACAGAGTACTAAATTATGAACTATAATATAAAGTCCGTGGCTGTGCCACAGCAGGGTGTTGAGGGACCAGGGGTGTTGCAAAAGGCGAAGGGCCTCCATCCAGTTGACTAATCCTCCATCTGTGTCTGGATAAGTAGGAGGTGGTTGGTCCAGAGCAGGTAGCAGGAGAGCCTTGTCAATCCTTATTTAGTACCAAGGACAGCCATTAGCTCGGTAAAAGTAAAGAGAGACAGTTAGTTCTCTATGGGACATAAAATATAGACATATCAGAAACGTCGCAGCAACTCCGGCAATTAGCTATTACAGCCTAACTAAAAGGACAGGACCAGAAGATAACACAGACTTGGGGATGCCCTGAGGCGTTGGCATCCCTCCACTCCACCGTCAACAAACTTGAGCATGCAGTGGTGGGACGACAGCACCAGCGTCTTAGTAAACAATAAAACCCTCTGTCTAACCTTTATCTAAGTGGAATATCAATTACCAAATGCTGAACTAAATAAGTAAGTTTTTAGCCTAGACTTAAAGATTGCGACTGTGTCAGAAGAAGCTAGCACCCTCCACCCAAGTAAACGTGGAGGCTCATAGTAGAACAGAAGTTAGTGCAGATAATCGGGGGCGAGCCCATGCAGAGCTTTATATGTTAATAAAAGAATTTTATAGTCGATGCGAAATTTGACTGGGAGCCAGTGCAGGGTTGAAAGGACTGGGCTGATATGATCGAATTTCCTAGTTCTAGTAACTGTGGCTGCAGCAAGTTGAAGTGTACTTCAATTCTTATTAGAGCATCCTAATAGTAATGAGTTACAGTAGTCTAATCTAGTGAAATATGGACTCCCACAAGGATCCATCTTAGGACCATTATTATTTATGTTATATATGCTACCACTGGGTGCAGTTATAAGCAAGCATGGTGTCAACTTTCACTGCTATGCAGATGATACCCAGCTATACATATCAGCCAAACCTGATGACAGACCCAGGCTAGAGAAAACTGAAGCCTGCATAAGAGATGTGAATGACTGGATGTCACAAAATTTCCTCTACCTTAATGGTGATAAAACAGAGGTTCTCCTCCTGGACCCAAAGGCAGCAATACAGAAAATATCAGATTTAATGCTAAATCTCACTGACTTCCCCATTTCACCTGGCTCAGTGGCTACAAATCTCATGTTTGACTCTAACTTATCATAGATAGTATTACTAGGATAGCTTTTCTTCAACTATGCAATATTAGTAAGTTAAAGAATACGCTATCCTGCCCTGATGCAGAAAAATTAGTACACGCCTTTATTAGCTCTAGATTAGACTACTGTAACTCATTACTATTAGGATGCTCTAATAAGAACTTATAATAAGAACTTATTAGAACTTACTAGCTTCAACTAGTTCAAAATACTGCAGCCAAAGTTCTAACTAGAACTAGGAAATTCAAGCCCAGTTCTATTAGCCCTACACTGGCTCAGAACACAGGGTGCTGCTTCTTACTTGCTCCATTTATCAATAAGGTAACAGTAGGGGGGAGAGCCTTATCTTACAAAGCCCCCCAACCTTCCAGAAAATGTCTGGGACTCTGACACAGTCTCAAACTTTAAGTCTAGGCTAAAAACGTACCTATTAGTTTAGCGTTTGGTAATTAATATTCCAACATAGATAAAGGCTACAGATCCAGGGGTTCATGGGCGGAGAATTTTATGATATACTGAGATGCTGGTGCTGTCGTCCCACGACTGCATGCGTTCACTCAAGTTTGTTGATGGTGGAGTGGAGGGATGCCAACGCCTCAGGACGCCCCCAAATCTGTGTTACCTTCTGGTTCTGTCCTTTTAGTTAGGCTGTAATAGTTAAATTGCCGGAGTTGCTGCAATGCTTCTGAAATGTCTATATTTTATGTTCCATAATTAGTCCCATACAGAACTAATTCATCAAAGTTTGACTTATGAACAGTCACCACTTGCATAATAGTAAATCTGAACAGTGTAGTTCATCCTCGTTAGGTCTATGATTAGTAGTAACAAAGTTTTTTTCAGAAATATAGCTCAGGTAAGGGTTCTAAATTATATGACAATGTATTACATGCAATATGCTAAATTATAACAAAGTCATTATATTAGTTGAAAGTTGGAATCTTTCATGATGGAAATATAGATTATTCTCTTATTTACAAAACCAAATGACCATTATTTTATCTGAATTGAATTACTCAGCATTATGCAGCATATTTAATGACAGAGATTGCTGAACCAGAAAAAGCCACACATTTTTAAAAAATGCACTCCATTAAAAAGGGTTATATACCTATTGTAGAGAAAAAACATAGACTTCAAAAATATTGAAATGTTAAGTTAATTTACTAGGGTGTGTTCTTTGTCTTGTTTGGTTTTTGTTTCATCTTGTCACCTTAGGTTGCTATTGGATTTCAGTTTTATATATATTTATCAATATTTTATGCTTCCTATCTGAAAATATCCTGTCTGGTAGTGCTGTCACTTCAAGAACTAGGCCTTGAAGTCCCACTCATTTACACTCTGAACTTGTATACCATATTCCAGCTGAAAGAAAATGTTGCTGCACAAACAAGTCTAACTTGAGTAATCAGGAACATTACCTCATGTCAAATTAATTTGACAAAGGTGGAGTGTCAGAATGGGATGTTTAAATCCTGCCTCTTTAACTTCTCTGAGCTAGCAACATCCGCAAAAAAGGCAGTCGTGCCACATCCTGTCTGACACTCTAGCCCAAGAGGACAATAAACCAGTCTGGGGGCAAAGAACTGTCTTTCTGTTTGCATGACCCCTCACAGAAAGAAAGAGGAAAGAGGAAATGAATGCACTTGCCTGCTCTCACAGATAACCTTGCTCCATCCTCACTGTTTGGGGCATCCAGGATGCTTCTCCAAGATGGTCCAATTTGTGTTGTATAACTACTAGAGAAAACAGCCACGAAAAAAATGTTGATGAGTGAGGCTAATCTTACACATCTACAAGTAATATGGACACACTAAACAATTTCAGTGTCTTTTATTGCATTTACAGTGGAAAACACTAGTGAAAATGTTTCTATTTTGCATGTCTATCAAATGTAATGAATTTTCTCATTACAAATCATATAATCAGTATGGGTAAAAAAAAGTGTATTAATATTTGCTGTAAAGGCAGCATGCAACTGAGCTGGCATGAACTCCACAATTTTGTGTAAAATTGGTTGATCCATATTATCCAATCATGATTTCAGAACATTCCAAAGAGCATTTTATGATGTTACTAAGTGCCCCCATAAATGCTGAAAGGAGTTTAGGTCAGGTTAGTTTTCAAGTAGGTCTGTTTAAATTCATTTTCTTGCTGCATTATGAATCACACTCAGTAAAGCACAAGGAATAGCATGTCTGAAAAATTAAGTGATTCTCTGTGAGGTGAAATCTCTGTTCTGTGTTTCAGTGAGTGAAGCTTTTTGTATTAGTCTTCCAATGGTCATGGTCATGTTTGGACACAAATGATCCAGACTGGCAAAGCATTTTAGATCATCATGCCTCTACGTGCTATGGCTTAGAAACCTTCAGTTTAGCCATGACAGACTCTGAAGCTCTCAGAAGAACTATTTGCAATTTCATTTGAGGCAAAAGTAGTGATCTCAGGGTGTTGGCCCACACTGTATGTGAATGGGAAGAGTACTGATTGCTCTTCAAAAGGAAGACTAGGAAGTAGATCACCACTGACCTATTAACTCACAGAAACTGGACACAATGACAGACAGGATACTGTAATGAGCATTCAAATGACTACTTTTTTTTGACAATGTTTCAGATGAATACTAATTATGAACTAGTTCAATTTTTTGAGGTTTAACAATCCATGACATATGATGCAAAAACACACCAGCAGCACAAAGCAAAACCATTTTATTTATTTAATTTTTTGCACATACATAGATTGCTATGTTCTTATACAGTATCATGCACAACAAAATGGTTAAAAACATGAGTACGAAAATTTTGCTTTGTTTCAGGTTTCTTATGCAATGTAAAACTGTGCCAACACTTTGCTTTATCAATTATCCCAGGAAATGTCTGGTTTCAGGTATTGATCTAAGACAAATAATGTAGACAAAATAACTATGATTGATTTTTACTGATACCTTTGATGTCATGTTGGTGTTAAAATCATAATTGTAGGTGTTGAATTAACACTGGTGAGTTCCCACTGCTCCTAAAAGGCTCCTAGTGCACTTCAGTGTGTTTTAGAGTTGAAACATGAAGACTCATGAAGGTCCAAAGTTACTGAAGTCCCCAGCAACATCAACTCACAAAGGCTGTTTAGGGAAATGAAGATGGATAGTCATGGGTTGTTGACCAGACTCGCTAAGGCATGTACTGAAGAATGGGAAAACTTTCCCACTGGGTCCATTTGAGAAGGAGTAGAGCAAGTGCATGTTGTCTGCATTATAGAAGGAAATCCGGTGATCCTCACAGTCCAGGAAGACCCCGATGCTTAGAGGTTGTGAGGTTATGGGCAACGATGTCCAAGGCTGCGTCCCTACTGAGTACTCTATCCCATTACGTAGACGCAGGGTCCAGTAACCATTCTCAGGGCAGTTTGACTCTGGTGTGTCGGTCAACAACTTCCAGGCTGACACCCAAGTCCCACTTAGGCTTGGTGCCGACGCTGACCTCCCAGTAATGCCTGCCTGAGTGGAAGCCCTGTGTTGCAAATACATTAACACACTTGACAAAACGTTTTGGATTAAGTTTGTAGGGTAGCACAGCATCACTCTCAATCACTTGTGTTCTGTCCTGAGACAGCTGGAGGCTCGGGTGAATTGTGTCCTCATCAAAAGTCAATGGCAATGGACTTGTGGATGGAAACCATAACCAGAAATGACAGGCCAACACCAAAATATCATTATGATCCTTAAGTTTTTATATGCACAGAAGGTATACAGGAGTCATATTAATAATGGCCCTTATTTTGTCTAAAGTAAAAAAACCCTGCAGTAATGTTGATAAGCAAAACATTTTAATCCTGATGTAAAGTTTTAAGAGAGGAATTACCTGGTTTTAAAATGTTAAACATTTTTCGCCACGTGGTGTACTGAAGAGGAGAATTATATTTACTGGTAAAACGATCAATATCCTGCTGTGTTATGGCTTGCACTGGTAGTCTGAAAATGACAACAAAGAACACCCACATTTTAATCAGTGATGATAACCATGTGAACATAACACAAACATCATACTGAAAGGCTTATGCAAAATGGTACCAAAATACTCAGGCACCTCAAATGGGTTAAACTATCAGCAGCTTTGTGAATAAGAATGGGAGTATATGACGGTGAGCTCCGGAGGGTTACAAGAAGCCGACAGGACTCATGTGTGAAATATATAGAACCGCTTTATTATCGGTTTCGTTTTGGGTAAACGTCTTTACACAGACAGCGACAAGGACAACGACACCTTCAAAGACCCACAACCAGGGTGAGTGTTTAAGAGCGTGACACATACACGCTCTTAAACACTCACTCTGACGAGACACAGGTGCAACGTATTACCTGCTCATTCATGCGCCACACCCACCACTCGAACATACACACACACTCATTCATACAACACAACAACAGAACACACCTGCACACAGACACAAGACGGGGGAGACAGTGGCCAGGGCGGCCACCATGACAGAGCCCTCAACCAAAGGGGTGCTTTCTCCCGGAGCACCCAATGGCTGTGGACCGCCCCCCCCGCCCCTACCACCGGCACAGGACCGGAGAACGGGCACCACGGCCACCGGCACTTCCCCAGGAGGAGCCACCCCCCGTGGCAGGGCCAATCTCCAGCGTCATGCCCATACACCACTCTCCCAGGGGTTGGCGACGACACTAGGGGAACAAACATAGGGAGAAACACGGTTAGGGGCACGCTAACAGGAACAGACTCAGGCACAGACACAAACGGCAATACAGAAACATTAACATACAAAGTAACATTAACAACAACCAGAACAGTCAGCGGTATTAGGAACGGGGATCCCCCAAATCCAAAAGGCCAGCCCCCCAGGCTCGGCAGCTGTGGGACCGGAATGGGAACAGGCGGCTTCCCCACCGCCCCCTGGGTCCCTCCGGCTGGGACTTGGGGTGCGGATGCCGGCGGTTGAGGGACGGGAGCTGGCGGCCCTGGAGTCTCTGACTGCCTGGGCCAGCTCGCTGACGGGACCCTCCTTCCGTCTGGGACTCGGGGTGCGGAGGCTGACGGTTGAGGGACAGGAGCTGGCGGCCCTGGAATCTCTGGCTGCCTGGGCCAGCTCGCTGACGGGACCCTCCTTCCATCTGGGCTTGGGCGAACGGAGGACTCAGGCTGCAGCCTCTAGAGCCCTTACCTTCTCACATTAGGACTCTATTTCCCTCGCCCCCCTGAGGCCGGTTTTGGTTGGTCAACGGTCGGGGGAGCAGTGCGGTCGCGTCTTCCGTCTCCCTCTCCAACTCAGTGCTCAGTGGAACGTCTCCAGGGTAGAGATCCGGTGGGGACTCTACTTCCTCCATCTTGGTATCCTCTGGTGTGCCTCCTGGATGGGGATCCAGAGGGGGATCTTCCTCCTCCATCTCGGTATCCTCGGGAGTGTCTCCCGACTGGGGATCTAGAGGGGCTCCTTCCTCCTCGGTCTCCATGTCCTCGGGAGGGCCCCAGAGTTCCGCTCCACCCAGTAGAAACAACCTGCCCATTGACACGGACCTCGGACCTCCGAGGTCGAGGCCATGCCAAGGCTCCTCGTCCTCACTGCTCTCTGGAGTGACGGGGTAGCCTTCCAGAATCCGCTCAATGCTGGCGATTGAGTCGGATTGGTGCGGTGGAAGACATAATTTCTTCAATTACCACTTACTTGGAATCGATTTCTGGCAGCTAAAAGAGGAGAAAGAGAACAGAAAATTGTCAAGATTAAGAATAAGTTTCAGTAGGTCCTTCAAATGGCATTCAGGACTAGGAGCATCACTGCAAAAGTGCTACATCTATTAGCCAGAGAAATCTACATATATTGACATCTGCATAGTGCCATCAATAGTATGAAATATAGGTTATTTAATAACCTATTTTATAACCTAAAGAGAAAGACCAGAGAGCTTGCAATGCCTGCCCCTATCCAAGGACCACAATGGGTTTTATTGATGTGTCTCAATTATCAAGACAAGCAGCATGTGTTAAATGCATCAAGGGAGATGGGAGGAAGAATAAAATGATGAAATGTGGGAATGCTGAAGTGATCTTTCTGGATTTTCTTAGTTGCTGTTCACGACTGCAACAATTTGATGGATGAAGAAAGGCATTAGGGCTCTCAGTGCAGACTACAGGTAAATCTATCCTGCCATAGTCACTCTCTGCGGCTGCATCAAGATGTTCCATTACCCAACTGCAATGGAACATTACATTGAGTCCCTGGATGCGTCTCCATCTGACACGTGAGCATCAGATGGACTCAGGTTTTAAACTGTGCAACTGAATAAATGCAATGTTTGACAGATCATGAGTGCAGATTCTTGATCTGGACAATTTTTTATTTTGATGACGTCATATCTGGTAGGCAAAAGATGTGCTCAGGAAATACTTTAAACTACTTGTTAGCTTTTAAATAGGTCATTGCTAAATTGATGTACTTAGAATATTAATACGGTGCATATTCCTGCTAAGTAAAAATGGTCCTGACTCATCTTAAAAGGGAAGACAGTATATAAGATTATATAAGAGACCCACTTAAGTAACAAGGAGAATTTGAACAATTTTTTTTTCTTTGTTCACTTAAATGAGAGTTTTATTTCAGAAAGTAAAACTGTATTAACTGTATAATGTACTCTGTTTAGACTCTTTACCTTCAAATACATTACATAAATTTGGCATAAAAGAACGGTTTATGTGCTGGATTAAATTACTCTAATCTTCTTTCTGCAGTACTACCAGATTGCTTTCTTCCAGTTTTCACATAGGCAGAGGTATGAGGCAGGGCTGCCTTGTCTCACCTCTAATTTCACTATAGTGATAGATTGAGACACTCACTGAGGCAGTCAGAATTAATATAGACTAGATCTTATTCATTGCAGATAGGCAGCAGATTCATTATGCCAATGACATCCTGGCTTTTTTGACCTGGCCTGAAGTATCTGTACCCTGTCTCATCAACATTAACCAAGCCAAGTTTACTTCATGTTACATAATTAATTTTAACATTCATTTTTCAGGTTATTGAATTCATTTAAAGTCAGAGGCAATGCTTATTAGGTATCTTAAAACACAAACCCTCAGCTTAAAACACAAACCCTAAAACACAAAGACTTTTCTTTCAAGTAGTCTTAGGTTTTGTACATTTTCTACATTTTAACGTGGTATTTTATCTCATTAGGTTGGATTTAAAGAGATGGCATGTCCTCTTTCTTAGTTAGGCCGGATTGTTCTTTTGAGCAGTAATATTCTCCCCTTTTTACTAATATGCAGATATTAGATCTCCTATGCTCCGATTTTGGTTTTGACCTCCCTGACATTAGAAAATATTAGAAAGTATTCACTTCCATATAATATACAGTATCTCACAAAAGTGAGTACACCCATCATATTGCTGTAAATATTTTATTATATCTTTTCATGGGACAACACTGAAGATATGACACTTTGTCTAAACCGCTGGCAATGAAAGTGAGTACACCCCTAAGTGAAAATGGCCTAATTGTGCTACATATAGATGGTATGGGGGCTATAAGAAGATTGCCAACACCCCGAAACTAAGCGGCAGCATGTTTGCTAAAACCATATAGTGGCTTTACAGGACAGGTTCCACTCAAAACAGGCCTCACCATGGTTGACCAAAGAAGTTGAATGCATGTGCTCAGCGTCATATCCAGTCTTTTGAAAACAGTGCTGCCAGCATTGCTTCAGAGGTTATAGGGGTGGAGGGGTTAGTCTGTCAGTGCTCAGACCATACTCCGCCCACTGTATCAAACAGGTCTGCATGGCTGTAAAGATGATGCACAAGAAAGTTATTTGGTTCGGATGCTGTCGAGTACGTGTGGTGGTAACCGGGTGAGGAGTACAAAACAAGCGCATCTTGCCTACAGTTAAGCATGGTGGTGGAAGTGTCATGGTTGTGGGGCATCCTCAAACAGAAGATGGTGGAGTGCAAGATCTCTAATATCCACCAGCTCCATGATGTCATCATGAAGGTGTGGAAAAGGATTTGCAACCTGTGAAGCTCTAGTGAACTCCATATCCAAGCGAGTTAAGGAAGTGCTGGAAAATAATGGGGGCCACACAAAATATGGACACTTTGGGCACAATTTGACCAGTTTCACTTAGGGGTTGTACTCACGTTCGTTGCCTGTGGTTTAGACATTAATGGCTGTATGTTGAGTTATTTTGAGAGCACAGCAAATTTACACTGTTATACAAGCTGTACACCAACTACTTTACATTCTATCAAAGTGTCATATCTTCAGTGTTGTTCCATGAAAAGATATAATAAAATATTTACAAAAATGTGAGTGGTGTACTCACTTTTGTGAGATACGGTACACCGATACTAATGATACTCTTTCTACTATGTTTAAAAGTCACTCTTGGTTTACTCCTGAGTTGCAATGCATGAAAGCTATAGGGCGCCAACTGGATTGGCGCAGTAATAGAACAGGTCTGACAGGGCATGAATCGGCATACAAGATACATGTACTGAGCTACAAGGAGCCCCTTGAGAGAGCTAAATCTGATTATTTGCACATAATTAGAGATTGTCATGGTAACACCAGTTTGTTTTCCTCTAACACCTTTCTCTGATCTCTTCTGTAGGTTCATGTAGATTTTTAATGAAAAGGTTTATCATATCCATCAACAGATTCAGCACTCAATCCTATGATCACTGTGATCACTCAGCCAATCCCATGATCACTGCGATTCTGTCTTCATCACCTTGCCATCTCTCTACCTTTGCACCACCTCATTGCTGGTCTGATTAAAGAAGCCAGTTCTACTTGCAATGTATATATATATAAATACAGTACTGCATAAAAGTGCTAGGACACCATTACATTTCATTTACATTTACATTTCTGGTATTTGGCAGACGCTCTTATCCAGAGCGACTTACAAAGTGCTTAGGGATACTTGGA
>JAOXYF010000010.1:12459730-12488243 GCA_028565775.1 Sternarchorhynchus goeldii
AGTGGGTGGGTTTGGGTGGGAATGGGTAAGACAAACAAAGGGGGGGGGAAAGAGTGTGAAAGATTTTTTTTATTGAGGAACATACAAAACATTGAAAAATACAAAACCAATGTTAAAAAGCAGTCAAATGGCGCAATCTCATGAACCACAAAATCATATCTGAAGAAGACAATGCCCCATTCACAGATGAGAAGGTGTGGAGAAAGTATCAAATCGCTTCCTTCAGGAAGGCACCCAACCCGATGGGTTTTCAGTAGAATTTTACATAACGTTTTGGCAAGATCTATGACCATCTTTAGTGGATTTATGGAATGGAGGCTTGATACCTGACAAGGTAACCTCAATTTGCTTGAGACTAAAACCAAATGCATACATACTATTTTGCCCACATTGATTAATCCTGATCAGGTTTCAGAATTATTATGAACAATCTTACTAAAGAGAGGATCTGAATTTGGCCAGTTGAATTTCAGCAAATTAAAATATTTAGAATTTTTTATTCTGAATTTAACATTGAAAAATACAAGTGAAAGAGTTACTGAATTCAGAAGCAAAAAAAAAATTCATATACATAATTTCAATGTAAAAACAATTGTGCTAGAAATTCAAAATCTCGTGAGACAGATATTCAATGAAAGTGTATTTTTATGTTCAAAACAATTCTGAAGCTTTCCTTTGTGCCACACTTCACATGCCTGTCATTACTTTCTTCACCCAATTCCACAGCAGGGAAGCTGAGTGCTGATGACCTAAACTCTCTTATTGCCCACGCCCACCGGCGTATTGACCAGCTGAACCGTGAGCTGGCCGAGCAGCGAGTCCGGGAGCAGATCCGCATTGACACAGCTCTCGAGCATCAGCGGCATGAACATGAGAGGACTACTGAGCAGGCAGTGGCCACGGCGCTCGAACACAACCGTGAGGAGATGAGACTTGAGCAGGAGAAAAAAGTATGCTAATTATGGTTGTGCTCTAAATATATCCGAAAAGCTTCCTATTCCACCATATGGAAGCTATATTCATATTTCAGGGTGGGGTTTGCTTACTCTGGCCTGTTCTGCACTTCAAAAGTTACCTATGACGATTCCAGCTCTGAAACAAAAATTAAGACACTAGTCCAGCCTTAGCAATGCAGCGAACAAGCAGCGTGGAAAGAGGGAGTAATTACCAAAACAAACTACAAATAAGACCCCACTATGCAATATGAATATGTTCACACAAACACTGCAGTTTTTTTGTTTTGTTTATATACATAAAGTTTGCATATTATATAATGTAGACTTTGACGTGACGTTTATAGCCTCCCTCTTGTGTGTGTATCTCAGATTCAGGAAGCACAGGGTGTGATGGAGGCCGAGATGAGGACTCAGCTGCGCAGGCAAGCTGCAGCACACACTGACCACCTACGTGACCTGCTGAAGGTGCAGGAGCAGGAGCTCCGGGAGGAAGCACTGGAGGTGAGCCTGCTCCACTCACTGAAATAAACGCCCGTTATTCACTGTTGACATCCTAAACAAAAGATGCAGTGTGAATTTTTTTTTTTTTTTAAATGGTCAAGTGCAGCAAAAAAACTGTGGATTAAAACTAGTGAATCAAAGTTACTATATGGCAGGTCTGTAATTGCTCTCTTGTACAGACTATGAACAGTAAACTAATGGATCAGGAGACACAGTACCGCCGTTTGGCGCAGGAGCACCTGGATGCTTTTACCTTGGATATGAATGCTGCCTATGCCAGGCTTAAAGGCATGGAGGAAGCCATAGACAGTGAGTGTACACTCCTCTTTTAGTACCATTTTGTGCAGGTTTCTACTTTGTTTTGGGAAGCACATTCACTTATGATTGATGTCGATTTAAATAGATTACCAAATGTGGTATCTTCCACAGGTCATGTAATCGCTGAGGAGGAGGCTCAAAAGGCCCATCAGCTGTGGTTGTCTATTGAGGCGCTCAACTACACCCTAAAGACTGCAGCAGCTGATTCTCCTACTGAGCCTTTAGAGGGTGCTGTGCATGCCATTAAGAAGAGCTGCCCAGACAATGAGTTTGCCCAGACTCTAGCTACAGCTTTCCCCGAGGAATCACTAACCCGTGGCATCTACAGTGAGGCTTCCTTGCGCGCTCGCTTCCATGATGTCCGGCAGTTAGCGCGCCGCGTTGCACTAATTGACGAGACAAACAACAGCCTGTATCAGTACTTCCTGTCCTACCTGCAGTCTGTTCTCCTCCTTGAGAATACACAAGAGGTGCCACCTGCCAAGTTGGCCCCTGAAGCGCTCGATACATTTAAGTTGCTTGCCTATGCCACCTATTGCATCGAACGTGGTGACCTTGAACTAGCTGCCAAGTTTGTCAACCAGCTGCGCGGCGAGTCTCGACGCGTGGCTCAGGACTGGCTCAGAGAGGCTCGACTCACACTGGAAACTAAACAGGTGGTCAGCGTGCTGTCTGCATATGCCAATGCAGTAGGTTTGGGTGCAACTCAGGCTCCTTAAAAACTCATCAGGTTCTAAATTACAAGATTTGCTGCCAGCCTGTAACAAACAGCAAGCTGCCACTCCTCTGATTAAATTTATATATTGTGGTATTGTTGCCTGGTTTTCTTCTTTTTAAGCATGAGTGAGGGACGGCTTTGTTCTGAAAATAATTCGATGGTCTACCACTCGGACAACCCTGTGCTGAATATCTAGATTTATCCATGCAGATTTCTAAGCTACAGCTTTAGACCTCTTAACTTGGGCAATAAGTAGTATTTACCCACAAACTCCCCCACATTGTTTAATCTGGGTTGGTACTGCTATGGTTAAGTCCACCCAAAAATAGCCTGTTCACTGTTTGAAGAAAGTAATATGCAGTGCTTAAGTTATCCAGGTGGTTTAATCAGACTTCCATGTTGTCATGTGATACTCTCAATGTTGCATATGAATAAATTACAGATGTTAACCAGTTACATTCTTGTTGCTTTTATTTTGTTTGTTCAAAAGCCTAACCATGGAGCCCCCATGCTTCACTGCTGCAGTAAGCTTAAGGAAGGTGGAAAGATCGATGTATACCAAATGTGCTGGAGTGACACCATTTCAGGCAGCTTAGAAAAGTGGTTTCTGTGGGAAATTGCTACTCCCTCTTGCATGAACTTTGTAAACTTGCAGGCCAATATTACTCAAAGTTAAGAGACAATAAAAAGGGGATGGGGAAAAACCAAAAACAAGTTTCCCTTTAAGTGCATCACAATGAAAACATTTTTAATCACACCTGATTAGCTGAAGTAAGTTTATTAGCAGTGTATTAGCACTAATAACATTTGGTAAATTTGTCCTTTTCAATCACTCAGATATAGATGATTCCAGTTGCAATAAAGTGTACCTGAGGGAGCAGAATGAAAGTTTGTTATGCTGTGCCTATCAAGTACATGGACTGCTTTATTTTCTTTTAACAGCACCCCCCCCCCCCAAACACTTACTTCTGCTCCTCATTTAGCTCAAATTCCTGTTGCACTCTCTCTGTGAGGTATTGGGTAACAGGCAGGCAGAAGCTCGCTGAAATATGAACTAGCTCCACAGCTTGCTGGGGGTTATTCACATTTGTACAGTCCAGGAACTGCTTCAGAAGGTACTCGCTGTAAATGGGAAATCCAGAATTTTGTTCTAGGTCGCATAAGTGATTCATCTGGCAAACACACTAAGATCTGATATGAATAATGACAAGCAATTTTTTCCAACTTAATGGAAAAGTACTTACGGGGGAACTATATTGAGGACTTTGAAGAGCATCAACATTTCCCTAAAGTTATATATGAAAACGTTAGGAAAACAACTTCAGTATTCCATCATTTGCTATACTCAATGTGCTTTTAAATGGGTTATTTGAGCTTTGCTATGTACAGATCTCACCATGCATGCTGTGTCCTCTCAGCTGCCAGCAGAATCGAAGTGATGCTGCTAAGGGAGCTAGCTGACCAGTTCAGGCGCACCCTGCGGTAGCCAGTCTGGTTGTACAGAGTTTTCAGGACTAAAGCACACTCCACAAACAACTGCTGCACCTGCATAGTGCAAACAAAGTTATGCAGATATCACTTGTTAGTTGTCTTATTTTAGAACAAATACAGCCTCTTGAAGGTGCGTCACTGTACCCAGTTTAAGCTTATTCATAGACTAAAAATGCTCATTAGTTTTACCATAAACTTATATAACCTGCTTTTGGACAATTCTGTTGGTTACACTCAATGTGTTTCTTGGCAAGGGTCTCTAAATTAACCCCCTCAACATTTGGTTTTTGTCTAACTTCTCCAGTTATTATAATAATTTTAATATACATTATATATTTTAATAATATTATAATAAATTTATTGAGGTAGTTTAAATTTATTGCTTTTGACAACAGTTGTCAAGCAAGTTTAAGGATGTCTGGGTCCAAGCCCCCAGTTATGAAGACAAAGGCAAATCATGGCAAGGAGAAACTCAAAGAGCGAGAGGAAGCCAGACAAAGGGGAAACCAACACTGGACAACACTAAGAACAATATGTATGACTATATGATTTGAATTGATACGTTATCAATGTAAAGTTATCTGGCATCTAAAAAAAGGAACATCCTTTGGAGAAATGCCTAAACAGCAAAAATCCAAAAGGGGAGTATAGGACAGCAGAGTGCAAGTGAGGGGAAAGAAATTAACTTGCTATCCACCATCACAACAGCCTTTACACTCAAATAAAATTAGCTAGACAAATATGCTTTGGATATCATTAAGAAAACCAGCAAATTTACTCCTATAGTTTGCACCATCAAAAGGTAAAGAATTTCTTCAATACAGGCTGCTCCAGAACTACTGTCGACAAATACAATGAATTTACATTCATCTTTAGTGGTACCAAAGTATTAAGACTGACCACACATAGCAGATATCCAAGTTAGACCGCACCCATTACTGCACAGAAATAACTTGCATCTGATGCTACCGATTTAAAAGCTCTTAAACATGCTTTAATTTTACCCACTAGCCTCTTGCAAAGAAAAGAAGGAAAACACTCAGCTGCCTGCCAGCAGATTCAATGTCAACAGCTCTTGTCAGGCACTTTATCAAAATCATAAATTACCAATCTTAATCCTCTCTTTAAAAAAAGCTGAATAGTAGGCAATGAAAGACTTCTCCAATCTTTTATGAGCAGGTTTAAGATTATTAAAGGCTGTCTATTTCCCAGCCACATCACAGCACTTAGGACCACTCTTGTAAAGGTTCTGAATTATATACCAATGTAGGCACTGACTGTAGTTGACCATAAAACCACTTTTTAAAAAGTTCCGTTAAGACACATTCTACAGTACAAAACTGCATCATAGCTATCCATATAACATCCAAGACAGCATTCTTGTATAATGACTAGGGCCCTCAATGCAATTATTCTACTTTATATAAAGCTATCAATTTTCTGTGTATGAAATGTTATACAACTAAATTTACCTTTATGAATTTTGTATGAAAATCTTACAACTGAGTTGGGGGTGTACTGCTATTATTTGTAGATCTTTTCCTATAGTTGCTATGGAGGTTGTACCTCTGGCTCGTGTTTCTCTCGGGCCATAAGGGAAAGCATCTCCTCCACAAGCTCATTGTTGTCAAGGCCCATCCGTTTAATATCTGAGGTTATAATGCACAAAGCAAAAAACATCGCAAATTTTCATTCAGCAGCCACTTTGTAAAAGCCAATGAACAATCAAATGAAGCAGTTAACATTTTTTAGATTTTCCAGCTATGAAAAACACCAGTCCAATAGTGATACAGATGCATCAAATGCATCGTTACAGAGCTCTTTCAGCTCTTTTACCAAAAGAACTGAAAGGTTAGGAGGAAACCTTCAGAATTACCACTCACCTTTCCAAATTTGTGGAATTAGGTCTAATCGGTTGTTCATGTCAAGTGCCTGAAACAGATTCCTCATTGCCTGAAAATTAGGGTAGTATAACTGCAACAAAAAACAAGTCAGTCAAAGTTCAGTGCTTTGTGCCAAATGATTCTAGCCTTTAATTCTTCTCTACTTACTGAGGGAATGAGTTCTCTGTACCACTTCAGCACCACATCAATGTGTTCCATCTTACATAGCAGGCTGAAAAATCTTGCACTGCAACAATGAAACAATGAAGTCTTATTTCACCAAATGCACATTGCGCAAAACATTGTCTCAGTAGTTTGGGTTAATACAAAAATCAAAACTAATGGACTAGTCTTTAGGCCACCAAGGAGTTAACAATGAGTTAATAACACACACTCACTAATAGATACTCTGGTTGTAGGAATCCCCCAGAAGTTTCCAGTTCTCCCCCATGTCAAGCAGGCTTTGCACTTTGTAAGCTTGCTCCATATCCTTAGTGTCCAGGCACTGCAAAGACAGGTGACAGACATCAGTTCAGTTCTGCACAAAGACATGAGATGGTATGGCCATAAAATAATGTTCAAAAGAGCTCTTACAATTCTCATGGCGCTGATGAAGAACTGGACTGCAAATATACACAAATACCATGAGATCACATCACTAAATCTGGCTGCAACTCAATTATTGGAGCATTACAAGACACTTATGAATGATGAAGAGAGCATTTTTTAAAATACACATCTATTAACAAATTAATTGTGTGTCTGGTTTTTGACATCTCAGCAGCATGAAAGCATGTGCCTCATGAGCTGTAATAGTAAATCCACTGGCTTTGTTTATACCATCCTCTGGGTCTTGGGCAGTGAAGCTCTTTCCTGATACCTCTCTCAACACTTCCTGAATAATCTCTGTGTGGTCTTGAGCTGAGAAGGCTGCACAACAAGAAAAATCATGGCCAGACTCAGACAAGTCACAATTCAGTTATACATAATACTGATCACTTAGACTCTCAAATATAATAATGTATAAGTGGGTAAAGGCAAATAAAAGCAGTATTCACCTGTTCTGCAGAAGATTCTAAGGATGTGATCATAAGAAGCAAAACTGGGGGCTGAATTGAAAGAGAAATGCAGTTACACACAGGTTAAATTACAAAAAAAAACAAGCAACACAATATCACTGCAGTAACGATAAAGGATATACATTTCAGGGGGTAATGTGAAAACACAACACCTTGCACATAAGGATCAAATATTAATGTCTACAAGTGTGAAAAGCGTTATGAACAGACCGATGCCAAGTGCCTTCATCTCATTGAGGACAGGTAAAGCCTGCACTCTGGCCAGTGCTCCACAGCGCCGCAGAGCCTTCAGAACAGCGTTGAATGTAAGCACATTGGGTTCGACCTTCTGTTTCACCATCTGATTTAGGAGGTCCTACACACCAATAGAAAGACACAAACACACACACAGTTAACCCTAGCAGGATGTTCTCATCAAATCACATTTCCAGTATTAAAAAAAAAAAAAAAGAGTTGCTCTAACATACAATGATCAGGTCCCATCTCTCACTGTATTTCTCCTTCATGTCTGGGGCAGCAGTGATGAGGGCGTTAAAGATGTGCACATCAGCTGAAGGATAAAAACATTCGTTTTAACAAATTATGACACTCTCATGCCTAAACTGAAAAATTATAAACCTACTTCAGTAACAAAAGAAAACCTACCAGTCAGTCGCTTATTCAGCATGTCATTGTACACGCTGAATGCCTTGGAGATGGCACCATGCTGTGGGTTGAGGAACATGCACAACTTTCTACATGTTCAAGTTTGGGAAAGACACTAATATGAACCCTACTGCTATGATTTGGTTCCGATACATACCTTCAACATGCCTCGGATTAACGCACCATATGAACGACTATTTGGTTCTGGCAACATGTTAAAAATCCGTTCTGCATTGTTGTTCTCTCTGTTGGTTGTAGGAGAGATTACATTTACTTTGAAGTTTTATTAAATTTAAACATCTGCACAAACATATTTACCACGTGAACATACACCCAGGTATGAACTTGATTTGGTCAAGTCACTTGAATAACTTACCTCCACACAATCTTTATTAAATCAGGGGCTCTTTGTATTAACCCTTTTTCCCTCTTCATCCCATCTTGTTCTTCCCCCTATCACATGCCAAAGATCACACTTAAACAAAATTACTGTTAACTCACTAACCTACATATACACTCACTGGCCACTTTATTAAGTACACCTTGCTAGTAGCGGGTTGGACCCCCTTTTGCCTTCAGAACTGCCTTAATCCTTCGTGGCATCGATTCAACAAGGTACTGGAAACATTCCTCAGAGAGTCTCGTCCATATTGACATGACAGCATCACGCAGTTGCTGCAGATTTGTCGGCTGCGCATGCATGATGCAAATCTCCTGTTCCACCACATCCCAAAGGTGCTCTATTGGATTGAGTTCTGGTGACTGTGGAGTCCATTCGAATACAGTGAACTCATTGTCGTGTTCAAGAAACTAGTCTGAGGTGATTCGCGCTTTATGACATGGTGCGTTATCCTGCTGGAAGTAGCCATCAGAAGATGGGTAGACTGTGGTCATAAAGGGACGGACATGGTCAGCAACAATACTCAGGTAGGCTGTGGCGTTGACACGATGCTCAATTGGTACTAATGGGCCCAAAGTGTGCCAGGAAAATATCCCCCACACCATTGCACCACCACCACCAGCCTAAACCGTTGATACAAGGCAGGATAGATCCATGCTTTCATGTTGTTGACACCAAATTCTGACCCTACTATCCGAATGTCGCAGCAGAAATCGAGACTCATCAGACCAGGCGACATATTCTATTGTCCGATTTTGGTGAGTCTGAGCAAATTCTAGCCTCAGTTTCTTGTTCTTAGCTGACAGGAGTGGCACCCAGTGTGGTCTTCTGCTGCTGTAGCCCATCTGCCTCAAGGTTCGATGTGTTGTGCATTCGGAGATGCTCTTCTGCATGCCTCGGTTGTAACGACTGGTTATTTGAGTTACTGTTGCCGTTCTATCAGCTCAAACCAGTCTGGCCATTCTCCTCTGACCTCTGGCATCAAAAAGGCATTAGCGCCCACAGAACTGCCGCTTACTGGATATTTTCTCTTTTTCGGACCATTCTCTGTAAACCCTAGAGATGGTTGTGCATGAAAATCCCAGTAGATCAGCAGTTTCTGAAATACTCAGACCAGCTCATCTGCACCTGCAGCTCATCACTTAAATCACCTTTCTTCCCCATTCTGATGCTCGGTTTGAACAGCAGCAGATCGTCTTGGCCATGTCTACATGCCTAAATGCATTGAGTTGCTGCCATGAGATGGCTGATTAGACATTTGCATTAATGAACAGTTGGACAGGTGCACCTAGTAAAGTGGACGGTGAGTGTATGTTGCTCACCGTGTGATATGGGTACACACGGTGTGATATACCCATCACATGTTTAAATACATTCCTGCATATGAATATGCTTTTCAAAGCACTGTCACAACACCTTTCCTCTTATTTTCATTTGAAAAGAAAACTCCAACCTCCTTAAAAATCTCTAGTTTCAAATTACTGCCACCAGGACAATGACAAATTTAAATAAGTTTCATTCCCCCATTTTTGGAGGTGTGATGCTACTTTTATGTGACCTCGGTCTTACCATGTCATCAGTTCTTTGTTCTGCCGTTTCCTCTTGAGCTGGTTCCCGATCTCCATAGAGACAAATCAGATCCAAAAGATCATTGGTCACATCCAGTGACACAGGAGTTCCTGTAGGAATTTTAATGTTCATTTAGTGGTTATTCCAGTAGATCTCGGTCAATCAGCTCAAACCCTGGAGTTTTAACTAAAAAATAACATAGATGCTTGATCCTCTACACTTCAGATATAGGAAATGTGACTGGGATTAAAACTACATTTGTGGGAGCTATTCTCACCTATCTGCATCAGCTGATCATACATGTCTACTGCCGCTTTGACCTTCCTAAGCTTAATGCGCTCATTAAGAGCCATCTGTGATGCATCATGTATTTCCAGCTCCATTGTCTCTGGCATTAAACACTGTCAAAAGTAAAGGAGAGTCAACCTCAGACATTGAATAAGTGACAGATGAGAGTCAAATATAGAAATTACTGTAGACACTCACTGGAATATGAGGTTCTGCAAAGTCCTTCTGGAAATACCTGGGGAAAGTATTGATGAAATACTTGGCAGCATTTCTGCCTGACTCCTGTGTCAAGTTATATAGTTTCTATGGAAGAAACAAAAGGATGGATAACACCACAAGTATGAAGTGCAACTCCATAATTCAGTACACACCAACTACACATTGACTCTAAATTAGTTTTTTGTTTTAAAGTTTTTATTGAATACTGTTTATAGATTATACTACATTGATGAGAATCAACATCATGAGAATCAAGTGAGCACAGGTTATTAAACCAGTTGTTTATACTCTGAATGCAAATTTATTCAACTGCAACGCTTAGTTTGTCCCCAAACAGACATAACTTTGGTGATCTTGGCAGTTCACATTCTAACCATTCACCCAAACATTCTTCCTCACAATGAAAAATGTGGAACATTCCCATAATGCACAAATTAATGTACTTTGTTCTGTTTTACATAACCAACTGTTTTAATTACACCCATTTATTGAGTTTTGCTTGAATTTAGTAATATATATGGTGTATTTCATATTGAATAAATTCAACTCTATATATTGGCTATTCTTGATCAAATAATACACTCACATATTCTCCAGATGTTCTTGGAATGAGATAAGAGTCATCCTGAAACACATATTGTGATGCTGTAGAATCCTGAAAAAATTACATAATAAGTTTATACAGTTATTTCATTTAGTCACAGGGAAATGTACAAATTCTCCATTTGCAAATCAGCTCAAAGGCACGTTTTAACATACCCTATTAACAGTGTATACTAGAGCTTGTAGTACAGCCTCTTCACTCCTGTTGTAGAAAAATGTGAACAATGATTTGACAAAGTGTCATTCGTAAGTATTATTTTATAAATAAAGAGGGAAGCTTAAACAACACCGTACCATGCTTTCTTATTTGGAATGATAATTTTCCCTTCTGAGCCTGATAAAAGAATTACAGATTAAGTTTTGAATGAGGAACGCTGACATCTGAACACCACACTACCAAGTACGTTACGTACTTTCTACAGCACAAACCCTTAATTAAATCTACGGAAAATTAGCAATACTGCTAACATTAAGAAGATGATTTGAGATTACCTGATACTGCCGACGAAGGTTGTTTACCGGCAGGGCAAAGTCCAAAATATCTGTTCATTTAGCAATTATCAGAAAATGTTACACAAAATATAGCTGTACCTCACAGTCTAATTATTTTCTAGATATTTAGCTAGCTATCGTTATAAGTCTAGCTAAGTTAGACTTGATACACCTTGGCTTGACCTGCCATACAAACTACCATCGTGCCTTCCTGACGTGGGTATCATTGGACACAATGTGAGTGTAATAATACGTTATCAAAATATTTTACATGCACTTATGATTTTAATTTCCTTACCTCCGATACCATGTTTCCTTTAAACTACTGTTTAATATTCTGCTTATTTTACATAGTTGACGCCCTACTTGCGAAGTGAAGGACGCCATTTTGCCACAAACCGAAGTGCGGTCTGGGTAACGAGACTATACTATGTAAACGTTTATGAAGGGGGAGAATGATTTTCTACATTTTTCTACAACATAGTTTCCATCGAAGTAATCTAAATATACCGGAATTGGTGCATTAAATTAAACCAGACTTGAATCCCATTTAATAACCTTAGGTAGCTCAATGTGAAATTTAAACTTTCTTTCAAGTTATTTCTTTTTCGCGCTTTTGGTTTTTCCCGTTTGGTCCGTACTTACACACGTGTGGGATTTTCACAGTGTAGTCACATGAAAACGGGAGAACTAATAAGCCAGTTTAGTACAATGCGTCTGTTAATTTTTAAATAGGAAAAATGGTTTTTTTTAAAGAAACGCCATGGAGGCGATTGGAAGGCATGTCATTTGCCATGTACTCCTCCGACGAAATAAGGTAATGTTGTTGTTATAAGACAAAACAGAACTTGCTGTCTAGCAACACATGTAGCCACAGCTGTTTTAACCTTTCATGAATATCTGCAACGTTGTGCCTGCTTGTCTGTTTAATGATCTTATATGTTTGTTTGTAGTGTTATATTTATCGTGCTGATATGCCGTGTTTTCGTCTTCGTAACTGGGCAAATTACACGCATATCTAGGTTAGTTAGCTAACTTAGATGAACCGGAAGATTTAGGAAATTGTATATTGACGTTAAAATGATCGGTTTGTTCACAGAAAATTGAGTGTCAAAAGTGTCACCAATCCCATGCTTCTGGATAATGTCGGTAACTCCGCTCCCAGTGGACTTTACGACTTGTCCCTGGGACCAGCTGACCACAAAGAAATCTGCTCAACCTGTATGCAAGACTTCAACCACTGCCCAGGACACTTTGGCCACATAGACCTGCATTTACCTGTCTACAACCCTTTTTTATTTGATGTAAGGTATTTTATAGCCTTCCTGTTTTCTGTGATGTATGCATGTTTGCTCTATTTTTTTATTGTCATTGTGTTTTTCCTGATCAGAAATTGTACATGATTGTGCGAGGTTCCTGTCTGTCATGCCAAATGTTGACATGTCCAAGGGCTGCCATTCACTTGCTTTTGAACCAACTCAAGTTCGTGGATGTAGGAGCAATGAAGGAAATCTGTGAACTTGAGATTGTTCTCAGTCAGGTAAGCAGATTTTGTGTAGTGTTTTCAACATGAACAAAGTTGAATGCTGAAAAAAAGGTCTTTAATTTTAAACCTAATTTAAACCTTAAATACTGTATATGTCAAGAGCTTAAAGAATATGGAGGTCTGCCTTGGATGTTTTTGGAAGCCTGTTGACAGATTTTAGAGGTGTTGAAAATAAGTACAAAGTGTAGTGTTTTACACCCTATTGCTTTGTTGTCCTCTTTTTACAGTTTTTAGAGGGAAACCCACAGGCATCAGAAGTGGAAATTCAGGAAACTTTGGAGGAATTTAGTGAACCTATTCTCAGAATAAACCAAAGCAGCTTTAACTGTGCACCTGTGTGTAATAATCACAAAGTTATGATTTCTACAGTACCAAAATGTAGTTTCTGTATATTTTATATTAGAGAAACAAAATAAAGGGCTATCTTCCATTTTTTTCACACATCTTTTGCATGTGCCTAACAGATGAAAAATGTTTGCGAGATAAGAAACAGTCTTATCAGTACCTTTTGGAGAAACCACATGGCTTCAAGAAAATGTCCCAACTGCAAGTAAGCACAAGACTTTACTTTTGTGCTTTTTAATATTTCATACACCATTGAAATGTAAATATTTATTTTGATAAAGGGCCGTCAAAGCACAAGTACGCAGAGAACACAACAGTAAATTGATTGTCACACGTATGATTTGCAAAGAGGATGAAGAACCAGGTTTGTTTATTCTGCTTTTATTGCGTTCTCTATTGACTTTTCTGTGATGATTGTCATAAGTATTTGGGTCATATTCTTATTGGGGCTTCATTTCTATATTTAGTGCTATACTGGTATTTTCTGTTTGTATTATTATTCAGATGATGTTAACATGGGTAAACGTGGATACCTGACTCCAAGCTTGGCCCGAGAACATGTCATCAAACTGTGGGAAAAAGAGGGTATGCTGCATTTAAGGTGGTTTCAAATTCATATTGTTTGAACTGGAAAATAACTCATGATGATATTGGTGAATTTTTTTTTTTTTTTTTTTTTTGGTAAACATTTTCCAATATTTTGATACACATTTACCACATCTGCTGTGACTGACGTTCATTACACGGCGCTGCTATCAGTTCATTGCATTCAAGCCGAGCTGAAAAAGCTAAATGCAGTGATTGATGATGTACACCACATGCTCAGCAACAGCAGGCTAGGTTAGGCTAGGCTAGGCTAGGTTAGGTTAGGTTAGGTTAGGCTAGGTTAGGTTAGGTTAGGTTAGGTTCAGTTCAGCTCCACTGTGGCATGTTCTAGTTTAACAGGTGTTAAGAAAATAAATTCCATATATTATTCCTGTTTGTAATTTATTAATTTAATGGGAAATCCTTCTTTTAAATTTTTTTTACACAGTTTCTCATTGGTTTCGATGATTATATTTTGGTCTGTCTGTGAACACAGTTTTGTTACGCAATCTTTCAATGCTGGAAATTTTCCCTCAATCTGCAGTCAGCCTAACAGAATGAGGTATGTTTTACATAGGGCACTACTTTTTGTCAAATTTATTGTGACAATGTTATCACAGTTTAATATCATGAATGTTGTATAATACTCGAAGTGTGAGTAACGTTTTGAGTTATAATAGTGATTTTTATTCATGGAAAAGATGTTCTCATTAGTAAGCTAATATCCTAGCTGCTAATAACGATAGTCAGTAGTAAAGTGTTCCTCATTAATTCTTAAATATTTATGACGCTTTTCGTCTGTGTGTGTGTGTGTGTGTGTGTGTGTGTTAGGAGTTGCTGTCAAATGACTACCACTGACCGCAATACAAATGCGACTGAACAAGCTTCCATGAGTGATAATAAAGCAGATGAAATAGTTGATAAAAGAGGAGAGACTAATTCAGTGGTGTGGAAGTGGTTCAGCTATAGATAATGTAGACCAGCTTGTATTTCTTGCCAGAAACCTCTAGGGCCCATCATAGGTTGTCATCAACCCCCAGACATGTCCCTCCCCCAGCAACATGTTTTTATTGTTCCCTGTTTTTTTTTTTTTCTGTATTCTGCAGCAACTCTGAGCACTTTTCATATTCCTTATCCTGGCTGAAGCACTTTTGTTTCAAGGGTTCATAGACTTGACATTCATTTTTCAGATGTTTGTAGGTACAGACATCTGTTGTGGACGTTCTTGGCAGTTTTTTGTGGCTTTTTTATTGTTCATATCGATATTGGAATTATATCGTATCAACCGAAATTAAGAAATATGTTGTGATATAGATTTTACCCATGTTGTCCAGCCCTAGTTGAGTATTAGGCTGTACTATAAGAAGAAAAAACCTATTCTTTATAAATTCTGTCTGATTTCACATCAGTGCAAAACTTAACCTGGTTTATCTTGCAAGCATTTGCTAATGGTTTTATTGAAACTAGGAAAGTAGTTCAATCTTTGCATTTCATATAGTGAATTCAGATACTCAGAACTCTCACATTTTCTGTTGTGGATTTGATTTTAAATGGACATGACAAAGTGAAATGATCTTGGAGGTTCAAAAATTAAGTCAGAAACTTAAATTCCTTGTTCAAAAACATATACAGACCCTTTGATGTCTAGCAACACAATTTTAAATTATGGACACCTGGACTGACTGAGAACTATTCAGATCTAGACCTCATGGTGCACCTTTCAAGCATATATACAAAACAACATCTGGCCTCTGAATGTTCCTAAGTAATCCAGCTCTCACCCAAACTTAAACTCCATCTAACTTTGGCACTTTAGAGTTGCTTGCTCTCTAATCTGATGGAACCTGTAAGGTTCTGTCATGAAGAATGTGATTAAACTGCAAATCCAATGCAAAGTTTGTATAGACACATCCAAAAAGACTTATAGCAGGTGTGGAATAAAAGTCAGATCCACAATAAAAAATATATAATGACTGAAGCGATACATTCTGAATCCTTTGTAATTGAGAAATCTCTGTGGTAATATTACAATTATTGACTGGCCATCTTATCTATTTTAGGCTTCTTCTTGAAGCACTTACTCTCGGGTCTGGCTGTGAACAGTCCAGATATGTTCTTCCTAGAATTGTTAGTGGTTCCTCCATGCAGGTAAGACTTCAATCTAGAAGACTGCCATCCAGTTTCTGGTGTGTCCAACAACTTTTGTCCTTCAGCTCTTCAGTGCGTTTGTTTTTTGTTTCTTGCACTAGGTATCGACCTATTAACCGCCTGGGAGACCAAATGTTCACAAATGGCCAGACGGTGAACATGCAGGCAGTGATCAAAGATAACATCATCATTCAGAAACTGCTTGCTCTTATTGCAGCAGAGGAAAGAAAGACAGACTGTACTTCAGCAGAGCTGGAAAAGGTAGGAACTAGGAACCCAAGGCAAAAAATCAGCACAAAACTTGTTCCTGCATTCTCAGATTTTCTCCATTCTGGTTCAATTGTAAATTTGGTCATGGATTGTAGTGCAGGAGTTCATGACAATAACATACACTGGTGCACTAGTGGAACTACATATAGATTAAGCGCTGGAAAATGAAATCGAGAGGAAATGTAGGCTCAATACAGGTATTCTACAAGAACAGTGTTTTTGGTTGTATACCTAGCTGACAAGCTATTAAGCAAATTATATGCTTAAAGATATTGCAGTTTGTTGCAGCTTTTCCAAATGTTCTAAAAATGTTACATTTATTTTGTACCTTTCTCAAGCCAAAGGTTCCTTTACAGCACAAATGGCACAATGTCTCTAGTCCACAGAAACGGCCAAGACCAGCCAGCCAGAACATGTGTTGTTAGCTGGCCTGCCTGGAGTCACTCTCACAGACAAACTTTATAACGTCTGGATCCGCCTGCAAAGTCATGTCAATGTTGTATTCGATAGCGATTTGGACAAACTAATGACTGAAAAGTTTCCCGGAATCCGCCAGGTTTCATACTTTTTGCACTATTTTCCAACTCTTGTTAGTTATCTGATTCCAGCCATTTTGGCACTCTTGTAGTGAATTTATGGTTGTATTATGTATGTATCGTGTTGCTGCCAGCTGTTGGAGAAGAAGGAGGGTTTATTCAGGAAGCATATGATGGGCAAGCGAGTGGACTATGCTGCTCGCTCAGTCATCTGTCCAGACATGTACATTGGAACAAATGAGATTGGAATACCCATGGTAGGAGAAGTTGCTGTATTTTATTATTACCATAGTATTTGAGTTTCAAAAATGTTTGCTTCTGTATCCAAATTCAGGTTTGTCTGAATGAAAAGAGTTAAAATGTTCTTTCATTATTATTTAGTCTCAGAATTTATTAATTTACAACTGTTTTTTTTTTTTCTCAGCTCTTTCCCCAGTTTTTCAGTTTTATCACTTAATGAATAAACCGCTTTTCATATTTTCCACATTCACACTCGGGAACCTGTTCACTCACATTGATGCTCAAACTGTTCTTGAGAGTATAGACTATTACTTTTTCTCATTAATCTAGGTATTCGCTACCAAACTGACATATCCACAGCCTGTCACACCATGGAATGTGAAGGAGCTACGGCAGGCAGTGCTTAATGGGCCAAATGTTCACCCAGGAGCCTCCATGGTGATAAATGAGGATGGCTCACGTACTATCTTAAGCAGCACTAACCCAACCCAGAGAGAAGCCATTGCCAAGCAGCTCTTAACACCAAGTACTGGCCAGCATCGCTTACCCATGAAGATTGTGAGTATCGATTGCAAATTGGAGGGACTGGGGATCTTTATAAAAGAACTCTTGCCTGTAGAGCCCAACATGCTCCTTATTGCTTTGATGAAACTTAATGAGTTTAAGGTGAAGAGTAAGCACATTGAATTTAGTTATTTGATTTTTTTCATTGTTACAAACTCTTCATAAAAAATGTTTTATTACTGTTCTAACATTTGTTGCAAATTTGTAGCTAAGATCTGTCCAGACTTTTCTATTGCCTGTGACAGATTCTTGCTGTTCCTGTGGAACTCACAAATGCTTCCAGACTTTTTGTGAGATATAATTCCTTCAGGGGTTGGGAGTCTACTTCTGGGCCTCCTTTCAGGGGGGTGTGCCTGTAATAGCTAAAGTGGGTGCTGACTGGCAGGCATCCTTAAGCTCACACCACATCGGTTGTACTCTAGGGATTTATGAGCTCAGCACCCTATCTTGGAGTGAGAGTCCAGCACCACAGTAGAGAAACATCATTTCTCCTTCCTGTATTCAGGATCTTCTTTATCATTATCCATATCTTGTGACCATAGGTAATGATCAGAGCATGAATTGGATTGTCCTAGGAGTGTAGTCCTAGGACAAGAATAGTCCTACGCTTGTCCTAGGACTACACTCCTGCTTCATGACCACAGACCAACAGTGTTCGCAACAATGCTGTTTGATCCCTTTGTCAATCTTTTTTTTTTTTTAATCAGTCATGAACAAAATCCTGAGAAACTCCTCCATAAAGAACAAGTTTTGTCCTCTCACTTTAAGGGAAAATTGCATTCTTTTCCACAAGAGTATGTGATCTTGATGCTGATTTTAAAGCCAGTTCCTGATATCTAGCAGATGTGTAAAAGTAGTCTTAGTTTCTCTGTGATCACTTACATATCAGACACGGTCCACCACAGGTCGTAGCTTGTATCTTTAGTTTTACCAGCATGGTGATTTTTAGACTGTCCATGTAGCTTATCCTCAGTCGCAGTGAGTGATGTTCAGTTGGTGAAACTCTAAGCAGAAGAAGGGCAGCAGGGTACATTAGGCAAATCCGCAGATCAAGGGTCAGGAATCTGGATCTCTGGTATCTCCTGGAACTTCAGATGTGGCATGAATGGCTTGACAAGTGGGAGGTGAGGATATGGGAGGAAAAGAACATAACATTAATATGTACAGTTATGCAGAGAGCAAGCAGGGACTAGCTATGACAGCATAACTAAAAATGCAGAACCAGCAGGTACAACACAGAGCCCTGTGATATAAAGTGCCCACAAACTTGAATAAACTTGTGAAATGGGAGGGCAACAGCATCTAACAATCCCAATTTACTGAAACACTATGATCATAAACCCCCTGGCTCTGCACTTTCCACTACAAAAAAACATAAAATGCCTGAATAAATGATATGCGTGTGTGTTCACTAGTTTGCATGGGTATACTCATTTCACTACAGGGATGGATAAAGTGCCTCTTCTTTTTTCCCATGTGACACAACTCTGGCTCTTTCCCTGTCAAAAAGTGACATTTCACATTTGCAGAATTACTTTCCGTCTTGTGGCCCTTTGGTATATGTTAGTATACTGGATAAAAGGTCTAGCTCCAGGGGCATGTCCCTAAACTGAGCAGGGTATTCTTATTTACAGAAGCACCTTCCTTGGGGGTCTGGTGGATTCTTTGACCTCTCTCCACAGACCTGTTGACAAAAAGTTTTGCTATTTCAAGTATTTATCATCTGGTCCTCAAAGGGGTACACTGAAAACTGGCTTAAAGGTGATAAATTTGTATGCTTGTGTCGACATGCTTGTAAGTCTTTTCTTTTGCCCCAGGTGAATCGACACATAAAAAATGGTGATGTACTACTCCTGAATAGACAACCCACGTTGCATCGACCATCTATCCAGGCGCATGTGGCCCGTGTCCTGCCTGGCGAGAAGGTGCTACGGTTGCACTATGCCAACTGCAAAGCCTACAACGCTGACTTTGATGGGGACGAGATGAATGCCCACTTTCCACAGAGTGAACTAGGTCGTGCAGAGGCCTACTTGCTTGTCAGCACAGACCAGCAGTACCTGGTGCCAAAGGTAAGAGCGCCTGCCTCAAAATATGAAAACATTTGTCCTCTACTGCCTTTAGGACAATGGCCTCAATAACTCAGTGATTTGTGTGTACTAGGTTTTGGGTTTTACATGTTTGTAGACATTTTACTCTTATTTATGGATTTCAGAAACTTCCAGTCTGTCTCTTATTTTTGGTGTGACCTTCCATGTAAATGCCTTCTGCAGGATGGGAAGCCCTTGGCTGGTCTAATACAGGATCACATGGTGTCTGGTACCAGCATGACCATCCGCAACTGCTTTTTCAAGCAGGATCAGTATATGGAGCTGGTCTACAGAGGTCTCACTGACAAAAAGGGCAGAGTCAAGCTGCTCCCTCCTGCTCTTCTCAAACCTCATAGACTTTGGACTGGCAAACAAGTACCTGCTCTTTCCATTTCTTGATCACTTGGCTTGTGATAGACCTAAACAAACAAATAGAATGTCACCATTATGTGATGCTTTGATTGTTGTTTTCTCCTTTGAAAGGTTGTGTCCACCTTGTTGCTGAATGTTATCCCAGAGAACTGCATCCCCCTTAACCTGATGGGAAAGGCCAAGATCCCGAGTAAGGCTTGGGTGAAGCAGCTTCCTCGATTTGTGCCAGGCTACAAGCCAGACTCCATGTGTGACTCCCAGGTGACATATTCAGCAAATGTTATCATACCAATGTTAATGTAATGCAAATGTAAAAGAATATCAAGAACATTAGATATTTTGTATTTTAGTTCTTATTATCTGAGTTTGAGGCTGATTGGTGTGTCCAGGTGGTCATCCGTTATGGTGAATTGCTGGTAGGCGTTCTGGACAAGGCCCACTATGGAAGTTCAGCTTATGGCCTGGTCCACTGTTGCTATGAACTCTATGGAGGAGAGACCAGTGGCAAGCTGCTCAGCTGCCTGGCTCGTCTCTTCACTGCTTATCTCCAGCTGTACCATGGCTTTACTATGTGTAAGAGCAGAAAACCCACCTCTTCCAGACCATAAGCAGCCATCCAGGCACAATAACTGCTAGTGTGTAATATGTTATGAATTTCTTATTCTTTCAATCAGGTGTGGAAGACATTTTAGTGAAACATGGAGCCAACAGACAAAGGAAGAAAATTATAAAAGAATCTGTCAAATGTGGAGAAAAGGTCAATCTTTTTTTCTGCTTCTAACAATATCAAGGCCAGTGTTGGGTTGGAATATTCTTGCATTGTATTTTAAACACCAGTTTTTAAACAAAAAGGAAGTAATTGTACCCTGACCAGCAAAGTTCAGTCAATGACCAGGTTCAGACAGTGAACTCTTCTGGTATTTTTCAGATTAATTAAGTTCTGTCTTGGTTTTTGAAAAAAACTCATTCTCAGATGCAGAATGTTTTGATAAGTTCCTACTACAGTGTGTTGTCATCTTCTCGCCGATCTATAGGCTCTCAGAGGTGCCTTTAATCTGCCAGAAAGTGCTAATCAGAGCGAAGGTAGAGACCTCTGGCAGAATGCCCATCTGAGCATAGATCAGCGTGACTTCAACATGGTGGAGTTGAAATTCAAAGAAGAGATTAATCAAGTCAGCAACAACATAAATAAGGTAAGTGGCCTTTTTGGTTCACATTTGACTCGGATGGTCAAATCTGAGCACTAATACATCTTGATGCACATTTTTTATTTTGATGCTGTTATTTTGGTAAGAAGCTTGTTTACATTTGCGTGTGTCTTCATGCTGGAGAGGTTCTTATTATCTGAGAACCTGTCCAGCATGAAGAGAGCTATTCTATTGTTGTAGAATAGTGAACTGAGATCTTTGTGTATAAAGGTGTGCATGCCGCTGGGTCTACATCGTTCATTTCCTGAGAACAGTCTTCAGCTAATGGTGCAGTCTGGAGCCAAAGGTTCCACTGTGAATACCATGCAGGTGATCTGTTTTTATAATAATTTTTTTTGGCTTTAGACATTTTTTTCCCAGCAAAGAAGCATGGTAATAGTGTTTTCACTTTTCTTTATAAACGTGATTTGCTGTGCCAATTTGTTTCATCAGTGTGCCTGTGGTGTGTGTTGTTTGTTTGGTGTAACCCCCCTTTCACACCCCCACCAGATCTCCTGTCTGTTGGGGCAGATTGAGTTGGAAGGCCGTCGGCCTCCCCTGATGCCTTCTGGGAAATCACTCCCTTGCTTTCAGCCTTATGACCCAGAGCCTCATTCTGGAGGTTTTGTGTCTGGAAGGTTTCTCACTGGGATCAAACCTCCAGTGAGTATAGACTGAGCCACGGAACATAAAGTAGATGTGTAAATATATTATTCTTTCCAGAATATGCCAGAAATCTCTCATTCTTAATTTTCTTTCTAGTAACTTATGCTCATTGTTGAAAATTTCAGGAGTTTTTTTTCCATTGTATGGCTGGTCGTGAAGGTCTGGTGGACACTGCTGTTAAAACTAGTCGTTCTGGGTATCTTCAGAGGTAAGAGTCTCAGCATAATGTGATCTAAAAGTAAAGGTGAAAAGCATTGCACAACAAGTGATTTCCTTGCTGTAAAACACTTGTGATGAGTAAACTAATTAACAAAGAGAATATACTTGTGTTTTTCTATTCTCTGACAGAGAGAGCAGACAGTTAACATGAGGCAGATTCTCAACTAGGGGGCTATTAGCTTTCATTAACTATATGGGAGGAGTTTTTTGCAGTGTCTAAGTTCACAGGTTGTGCTCTTCTTTATGTTTTTAGATGTGTGATTAAGCATCTAGAAGGCCTTGTAGTCCAGTATGACTTGACAGTGAGGGATAGTGATGGCAGTGTGGTGCAGTTCCTGTATGGCGAGGATGGCTTGGACATTCCTAAAACCCAGTTTCTGCAGTTTTGCCAGTTGCCATTCATCAGAAACAACTTTGAGGTAAAAAACAAAAACAAAACTGTAATATGTTTTCTATAGTAATATGATACTGAGGTGTTTGGTTTTGTTTTGGGTTTTTTCAAGGCTATCAGAAAGTCACACTGCTTGGATGATGTGCTGGCGAAACTAGACCACCAATTGGCAGAAAACCACTTTTGGAACATTAAAAAGTGGAAGACCAAGCGCGCAAATGTTTCACTCAGAGATGGGGGCTTTCTGCGTTTTTCTAAAAAGATCCTAGACAAAATGAAGGCTCAAGGCGAAGGCCGGACAGAAGACTTGGCCAATGGGAGAGATGCAGCTACTATACATGTAGATTTCTTTTCCTCCCATTTGCATTTTTTGGCCCTGTTGATAATCAAAATAAAGCTTATGCAATGTAAAATAGAAATCATAGAAAATGGCTGGCATCACAGTGTCAGTGATTTTAATACAATGTAGTTCATAAGTGATGCTTATGCGTCTTCAATGTTTGTCACAGTTATTGGACAACTGGAGAACAATGGATGATGCCAGGCGTGCAAAGTATATGAAGAAGACATCCCGCTGCCCAGATCCCTGTCTGTCTGTTTTCCGACCTGACATCTATTTTGGTTCGGTGTCTGAGACATTCGATTCTGTTATTGACTCCTACCTAAGTCAGTTCAACATCAAACAGGAATTTCACACTTCACCTGAGACACTCAACTGTGAAAAGTAATAGTCAAAACTTCATCACAAGATATTCCTTGTATTCTTTGCTGTTGCTTAATTTCTGAGCATGTTTCAAGTTTTAGACCATCCAGATTCAAAAGGGAAGGCAACACCTTAAACACTATTATACAATGTAGTTTTATTTTCTAGAATGTATTAATAATTACATTATTAAGATAAGATGAGAAATTATCTGCCTGCTGAAATGCTTTGGAATGTTTTGGCCTTCTGGGAACTCTTTATGGGACTAATGCAAAGCTATATATTAGCACACATGCTTTTTTTTTAATCATTTTTCTGTTGCATGCAGTTTTTTTCCTTTTTGGCCAGTACTGACCTCATCCATTGTGTATGGTGTTATGTGTGTTGTGTTGCAGATTAAGATGTCTTTTGCAGCTGAAGTGGCAGAGAGCATTGTGTGACCCAGGAGAGGCAGTGGGTCTGCTGGCTGCTCAGAGTATTGGGGAACCCTCCACCCAAATGACACTGAACACCTTCCACTTTGCTGGCAGAGGAGAGATGAATGTCACACTGGGTATTCCCAGGTCTGAGGTCACTTTCTTTACCCATTGGATTTAACGGTCAGGACTGTTTTCTTAAAAATGTTTGATTACGTGTTCTGTATTTATAGGATAGTTAAGGACTATATTTTGGAAAATAATGTAGCTGTAAAATGTTTATGAAATTGATGTTTAGAAACATGTCATGTTTTTTTTTCTTCTTTCCCCCCCCCCCCTTATTGCAGGTTACGTGAAATCCTTATGACTGCCAGCTCCAGCATCAAAACACCCATGATGAGCATCCCTGTTCTACCTAACATGAACGCTCTGAAGCAAGTGAAAAACCTGCAGAAGCAGCTCACACGTGTTTGTCTGGCAGAGGTACATATCTTCACATCTTACAAGATCCCAATTAACAAGAACCTTTTTTTTTTTTTTTGTTCAAAGTGCATAATGCTATGATTCTTCCAAACGTCTTGCATTCATCAGCAGCATTACTTTTGTGTGGTGATTGATGGGATGTCTTAGGTTGGTGGTATGATTCTTTCTCAGGTGTTACATAAGGTTGATGTGGTAGAAACGCTTCGCATGGAGGGTAAAGGAAGCCATAAGAAACGGATCTTCAGAATCACCTTCCATTTCCTTCCTCCAGAGCGCTACCAGCAGGACAAGCTTTTGTCACCCCAGCAAATTCTCAGTTTTATGGAAGACAAGTGCGCTTACTTTTCTGTCTCATTTAATACCCTAGTTGACTCCCTTTTGGGATAATAGGTAGAATAATGTGATATCACTACTGGATCCAATGATATTACCTATATGTCTCTGATAAACTATTGCTTGTCCAGTGGTACTTTATTGGCTTCTGTGACTACATCTTTACTTTCCCCCCCAACCCAGATTTTTTAATTTACTGCTTGAAGCCATTAAAAAGTTAAGTGCCAAGCTGGCCTCTCTAAACACAGTGGACACACGCAAGGCCACAGCCAAGGACACAGATCCGGACACAGGGGACTCTTTAACTGGAGCGGTAGGTGTCGGTGTCTTTTACTGCTGACTTGATGGTACAATGGGAGAAACTCAACAGACATCTGTTGTTGGCAGGTTGAAAATGATGCAGACATGGAGGAGGATAGAATGGTGGATGATGAGGCAAATGAAGGGGATACGGATGCTTCCGATGCCAAGAGGAGAGAAAAGCAAGAAGAAGAGGTATCCTCCTCCACTACGCAAAGTCAGGTTCTTGTGGCCCATTGTTAAAATGTACAGCGCAACTTCACTTAGACATTTATCTCCTATAAGTCACAAAGGTTTTTAGAGCATCTATAACAGAAGTCATCACTGAGTAGCCACAGAAAGGTCATGATATGGACTTGAGGGATTAAGGTGAAACATTAAATTATTGAAAACTGCTGTTCTGTTGTAGATTGACTATGATAGTGAGGAGGGTGAGGAGAGTGGGGATCAAGAGCAGGATGAGGCAACAGAGGAGCCTGAGGAACATATGGGATCTGAGGAGAAGTTGTGCAGAGCTCCACCATCTGATCCATCCAGCTTGTCCAGCAGCCATGAGCTTCAGGCTAGGACTGCACAGGATTCATTAAGAGTCAATAGAGTGCTGCAGCTCAGCTCCACCATTGAAGGTTACAAATATGACCACGAAAAGGGCCTGTCATGTGAGGTATGCTTCAATTGATCCGTAGGGCTGCTATAGTATGAGTCTGCTAAATGCTGGTTTTTATCTTGAATAAGACCTTCCATTTGATGGTGCTTCTTTACATTGGTAGAGTAGATGTGTTAGAAAAACTTTACTAAAGTTAATGAAGCTTAGTTTATTAATGAAGTCTCAGTGTTGTCTTTTTGCTACGTGGCCAAAGGAATGTGGACACCTGATGATCCCAACTCTATGAGCTTGTTAGCCATCCCATTTCAAAACCCTTGGCATTAAAATTGAGTGGCCGGCTCCGCCCCCTCACCATTCCTATATGGGAGATTGCCTGGCTATGTGCTTAATTTTATACACATGTTGGTAATGGGTATGGCTGAAACATACAAATTTGGGTGAATGTCCACATCCTTTTGGCCTTTAGTATTGCTTTCCATGCACAACATTGTACTGTGTTAAGTTTCATGTCTCTTCCAGGTTACCCTGGCTCTCCCGGTTAGTAAAGTACACTTTGACCTTACGTCACTGGTGGTGGCACAGGCCCAGAATGCAGTGGTCATGGAAACTAAGGGTATCACACGGTGCTTACTCAATGAGGTGTCCAACAAGCGTGGTGCCAAGGAGCTAGTGCTAAGTACAGAGGGCGTCAACATGCAAGAGCTGTTCAGATATGGAAATGTGAGTCCATTGTGTTAATGTAAGCTAACTTTGATTTCAAGCAATTGTATTATCTGGATTACGATGTAGTGAAATTGAAGCAAAGTTACCAAGCAAAAGGGTAAATCAAATCTATTTTAAGATTGTTGACAACGTATTTGTATGTTTTTTTTGTTTGTTTGTTTGTTTCTTTCTTTCTTTCTTTCTTTCTTTGTTTTTTTTAAATTTTATTTATATATAAAAGATTCTAGACCTAACTCGGCTGTATTCAAATGAGGTCCATGCCATGGCCAACACATATGGCATTGAAGTGGCCCTGAGGGTCATTGAAAAAGAGATTACAGATGTGTTTGCTGTCTACGGTAAGACTGAAATCACAGAGCACTTTATTGGTTGCATCAGGACCATTAACTCTTCACTGCTCACTGCTGCTCCTTGCATTTATACAGGTATTGAGGTAGACCCAAGGCACCTCTCTCTTGTGGCTGACTACATGTGCTTTGAGGGGGTATACAAACCGCTCAATCGTTTTGGCATTCAGTCAAACAGTTCTCCATTACAACAGATGACCTTTGAGACCAGCTTCAAGTTTTTGAAACAAGCTGCCATGTTGGGTATGAACACCTAAATGTAACTTATTGAAAATGAGTGATGATTCAGAAAGCATATTTGATGGGAAATTGCCAGGGGAAAAAAAAAAATTATATTTGTGTGTGTGTGTGTGTGTGTGTGTGTGTGTGGGTGGGTGGGTGTGTGTACACATGCGCTTTTATGTTATAGGCTCCTTTGATGCGTTGAGCTCACCCTCAGCTTGTTTAGTTGTGGGAAAAGTTGTGAAAGGGGGAACTGGGCTCTTTGATTTGAAGCAACCTTTAGAGTGACCATGGATGATTTAAGGACAAGGACTAGGACTAGTGCTCATTACACCCTGTTCTGCTTTGGATGGAAGATCAAATCACAATATTCAACACTGACCAAAACACAAATAAACCTGGGATTTAATTTGAAGTCTGCTTTTTTGCCCATTGTCTGCTTTCTTAGGTACACATGGGGAATTTTCATATTTCATACTTGGAGTCTGAAAAGCAACCCTGGTCCATTTTTGTTTGTTTGTATTTATGACGAATCAAGTAAAAAAAAATGTTTGAACGCTTAAGCCAACGAATTAGTGAGAGAAAATGCATTGCATTTTGTTATATTAACCAGCAGTAACCAGAGGGGGAAAGTAACATTTACTCGTGTTATTGTATTGTTTTTTGTGTGTACTGTAAATGTAGATTTTACAAGCTTTCATTTTTACTCGTGTATTTTGCATTAAGTATTGTAATTCGCTACATTTTAAACATCCATTACTGAGCAAAAAAAGAAGAGGCTGAACTAGCAGTGTATAAAACTTGACATCAAACCTAGGCAAGCATGTAGAGGGAAGTTTAATAATATGTGCATCTTTCCAGTCGTAGTGAAAAGTTGTTAGTTTTCGTAGATTAGTAACATTTAAGATCCGTTAGACGAAACAAATCTTAAAAAACCCATCTCAATTTGGAATATTCTACTCCATATGTTGTCCAAGGTAGGCGGCATTTACTTTTTTCTTATTTGTAATTGACATTGATAAAATCCCTGTTAAGATTATCTGATTTGGAATAAAGGTATTTTGCACAAACATGAATCTCTGTCTGTGGAATATTGGTTTCAGAACATCATTACATGGGTGGACCAGTTATTTAGTAGTGAAGGGGGTGTGGCACAGAAGGGAGCACATCTGGAAGGCTGGACGAGTAGAGCCAGCTCGTGAATGACTGACTCCCAGCGCCACAACTAAATTGTCCCTGTTTGAGGTAGTTTTCGGGTGACCTTTTACCACCCATGAGTTAAGGGTACTCCCAGTGTTTCTGTTACAGGAGACCTGGACATGCTGATCGGTGAATACACTTCTCATAGATAATTTAACAAGTGTTCATGGTAATGTCTCTTGTTCTCTACCTTGACCCGTAGACAAACCTACTCACCTATTTGTTCCAAGATAAACTGTTCTGGTGAAATCATGGAATCTTCGGAAGGTGGGCGAGGTGGCCTACGGACAACCGAAGAAAATCATCATCGTGACCTGGACTGCTGTCTTTACTGAGACATCACCCTAGTGGATCCATGCAACTCGTGTGTAGAAGGCTCAGGTGTTATGGAGAATTCAGTTCCCAGGTTTCCCCATCAACGCGCATGTTCAAATTCACGCAAACCCCCACCCCCCCGTCGCTGTTTTCCCTTTAACGCGCATGTGCAAAAATTATTTTTGTTCTGTTGCTGCGTTGAGCATCGTTTTATTTGGAGTTTGTGTAACTTTATAGCAGTATGTTCTTTTCAAAAGTAATGTTGTATGATAGGCAGTTTGTGTTTAAATGTATAGGCCCACTTTAAAATATTGAGCGAACTACTGTCAGAGGTTTTATTGTTCCACCACAAGTCAGATGTTTTCACACAGTTTTAACCTCGCTGTCAAACAACCAGAAGGACCGTGTCAGATTTATTTGTATATTTCACATTTACATTTACATTTCTGGTATTTGGCAGACGCTGTTATCCAGAGCGACTTACAAAGTGCTTAGGGATACTTGGAATATCTAGTGTAGCTCAGATAGACCCGAATTCATGCA